>CAIGRB010163412.1:66669-89352 GCA_903798255.1 Fraxinus quadrangulata
TTTTTTTTTTTTTTTTTTTTTGTAAATCTTACTAAAAACACAAACTATTAATTTATCGTTTTTATCATCTTGAGGAAATTAAATGTAATACCTATTTTAAAATAATAATTCATAAAATACATTTCAACTTTTTTATACTATTATTATTACATTTTACAAAGTATAAATGAAAAACAATAAACAACCATATATAAATTGATTTTCTTGACAACTTCTGTTACTCCACTAAACAGGCCCCAATCTAATTTATTCTTATGACGTTCCAAATCCCAAAATTTTAGGGACTGTTCTTTTCGTGTTTCACTTTTTAGTTTTGAATTCATTTTGAGTTTTGTGTTTTGAGTGTCAATTTTGAGATTGTTGAAAACGCATTCTTTTTGTCATTTTGAAAAATTATTTTAAAAAAAATAAAAATTGAGGGGCTGCTCTCTTTGTGTTTCAGCTTTGTATTTTGAATTCATTTTGGGTTTTGTATTTTGAGTATTCATTATGATATTATTGAAAATGTGTTCTTTTTGACATTTTAAAAAATTGTTTTGAGAACACCCAAAATGCGTTTTAAAATTTTTGATTTAATTATAACTGAAAACACCAAAAACGATAAATTTGTCGTTTTGAGTTTTCTTTGTAAAAATTTGAACTTTTTTTTCAAAAACACATTTTCGAGAATATGAAAGAGAACGATTGTTCACTGTTTTGAAAAATCGAAAATAAAAAAATCTTGAAAATGGTAAAGAGAACATGCCCTGAAATTTTGGCTTGGTTTTAACTGAAAACAGAAAAAAATGGCATTTTTAGCGTTTTCTATTTTCTTTATAAATTTCAAACTCGTTTTTAAAAATTTATTTATGAAAATAAGTAAATAAATGTGTGTTCAGTATTTTCGAAAACTAAAATTTGAAAATAGTCTATTCAGCAGAGAGAATAGAGAACGCAGTCACATTCGCTAGTCTTTACCAAAGAAAAAGCCCCAATTCCAAAATCCCTTGATCCCTAAAATCACAAATCACCCCCACAGTTCACTCACCTTCCTACCTCATTATGCGAAATCCATATTCTGTATATTAAATCAATGATCTTTTATCATTGAATGTCGAAGATATTGGGGTTTTTATCAATGTATATATAAAACCCTTTGAAGGAGTAGAAAAGCACAGCTCGAGGAAAGTTTAGCACACAGGTTTTTAATTTTCCAGACTATAATCGTGAAATATGTGGTAACTACAGTATTCTTGCATTTGGTTTTCTTGATGTATCGCTTTGAATCGGAATAATATCGTTTTTTTTTAATGTACTACGCTAACACGACTATACATATTTGACAGTGTCACACATAATTTGTGTATGAAGCAATCATTTCTTTAGCAATTACGCAATAATGAATTCAGCGTACTTATGACCACCGTACACGAACAAGAGATAACTGGGCTTAGGTTTTTACGTATTCTATGTTCATCCATATATCCCCGAATGTGTACATTCATTTTCATGCTACTTGTTCATTTTCATGCTACTTGTTCATCCATATATCCCCGAACAAGGATTTTGATATGTCTTTTATATATAGTTGTCTTTTCTTTACAAGCTAATTTATTATAGAAGTTAGAATAACTGTGAAAAAATACAATTGTTGTAATTCTTTCTCCATTATAGTTGAATAAAATTTTCAATTCCTTAGTCAGATTAAATTCTATGTATTCATCTTGTTGTAATGATCAATAATTCATATCATGTCATATAGTCTCGTTCCGCCTCCAACAACAGACTTCCTAGGAAGTGCCGAAGTGGATATTGGATTTGGAGGAGAAATGAATTTTTGGGACTCCTCTTTTGTTCATGAAGTGTTTATTTCTTTGTCTACATTTATCGAAGGAAAGATGAGAGTAAAATGAAAAAAATTGCGCGCCTTAAGCAGTCAATGCTTTCATCGACTGCTTATTTAACGCCGAAGCCTCCAATCATCGCCATTTTGAACATTGTTTATAAAAAGTAACATACTTTATTATTAAAAAGTGATGTACTATGACACTTTCTCGATAGCTTAATTTACATTTAACATAACACAAAATATAGTAACATCTAAAAGTTATTCTTGAAAGCAAATTGAAAGCTTAGCCAAAAATCTATTGTTTGTGTGACATTTAATTTAAAAGTGGCACAAAATGCTGGCACTTTCTTTTTTAAGAAAGTCGTATTCTAGCTATCTTATTTGGATTTTTTTGAATCAATTAAAGAGATGCATAAAAGATCTTTGTGAAAATTTAAATATAAATATGAATTCAAATTTTGCTTTACATTAAAAAGTGACATGATATAACACTTTATTTGTCTTGCAGAATTAATGTGCTGAAATTTAAAAGTGATATACTCTATCGCTTTTTGAAAAAAATTCACAATTTTTCATTTGTATTTCTTTTGCAGATATAGATAAAATTAATGTTTTTATCTGTTATGGAAGTAAATGCCACTTTTTGAAGGAATTGAAGTATTAAAAAGTATCATGTCACTTTTTGATAAATGACGAGTTCATAATGACAAGTCAAAAACGATCACAAAAAATGAACTTAATAATCATAGTTTAAACTTCATCAATTTTTACATTGACATTGATAAGGAAATGGAATAAAAAATAATAATAATCATTGTTTTGCGTTTAATAATTTATGAAAGATAATTTTCGGTATTTAGACATCATCCATAATATATTTATCAAGGTCACGTTGCGAGCTTCTAACATATTTTTAACTTGCACAAAATGGATCACTGTTGCGTAAAATATAGCATGAAATGAAAAAAATTTTAATAACGAAAATTTTAAGAAGTGAAAAAATAGATTGGAGAGGAGGTTGCGCCTGTTTTCGATGAATTTCATAATATTAAGAGCATAATCGTTGCTAGATTAAAGAAATAATTAGGATTATTTTAATTATTTCCTTTTTTATGGTATTGGGCCTAATTATCCCAATCCATTAATGACCTAATCCAAATATATAATGGGCAACTTACAAAACTAACACTTAAAATTAGGGATCTTTTGAAAAATCAAATAAAATATATTTTGGAAGTAAAAAATACTATGTAAAATTAAGTGTAAACTTTTTATTTAAAAAAGTGACATTATATCGCGTTTTAATATATAAAAAAAGTGACACAAAGTCACTTTTTAAGGTTAAGTGACATAAATGTCATTTTTATTAAAAAAAAAATGATGTTTGTCACTAAAGAAAATTATAGAAATTTCAACAAAGTGCTGAAAAAAAGTGACACAAATAAAAAAAAAATTACAAAAAGTGACAGGCACTCAAAAAAGTGGTGGAACTTTAAAAAAAAAAAGAAAAAAGTGTCACAATTTTTTTTTTAAAAAAAGTAACAAATACTTAAAAAAGTGACGAAATTTATATCCCATGAAAAACTTAATACAAAACTTCCATAATCACGTAGCAAGCAAACTTAAACCTATTTTTCATATTTTTTTCTCCAAATTTGTCATTTATGTCGATTTGTACCTGACAAACACGATACATATAAAATTAAGTCATAATTGATTAAAATAATGAATAAATATTTTAACTTAAAGGTTCAAAAATGTGTACAAAAAAAGCTTATCACCTTCCAATAATCTCAGCCACCCCATTCATGATTCAACTATCCACCATCCTTCAGGCCATGTCGACCCAAATTCAAAAAAATAAAAATAAATAAATAAATAAAAATCTAACCCAACATATCTATTTGAAAGTCGACTTCAAATGAGCATCACACTTTCTTAGTAATAGAGAACAATAACTTACAAAAATACCTCTAAAATTAGGAATTTTTTGAAAAATCATATTAAATATATTTTGGAAGTAATAAATATCGTGTAAAATAAAGTATCATTTTTTTAATCAAAAAGTGAAATATTAAAAAGTGTCACAATATCACATTTTAAAGTAAAGTGTCACTTTTTTATTGAAAAGTAACGTACAATTTTTATTAAAAAGTGACTTTTGTTACTCAAAAAGTGACAGAAAAAAATAACAAAAGTTAAAAAAGTGACAGAAATTTTGAAAGTGACAAATACTCAAAAAAATGACAAAAAATAAAAAAAAAGTGATAAGACACCAATTAAAATATTGGAATCAGTTCGATAAAATGACAGAAAAAAGTGATACAACTATCGGCCATCATCTTTCTCAGTTCATCGTCAAACGGTGAATCAATGTCACTTTTTAAAGTTGAGTGTCACTTTTTTATTAAAAAGTGACGTACACTTTTATTAAAAAATGATGTTTGTCATTCAGAAATGTGACAGAAAAAAGTGACAAACGCTAAGAAAAAGTTATAGAAATTCAAAAAAAGTGTCAAATACTAAAAAAGTACGAAATTTCAAAAAAGTGACAATACTTTCCCTGTTTTTTGTACTTAGAAACGACAATTTGACTAATGATGATTTACAATAATTCTACTTGTACATACGCAACAGGTGCCCCCTGTCATTTGACCATTTTGTCAAAAAAATTTGTACAAATTTATGTACAAGTAGCACTTTTCGATGATTTATAGATTACATTGCAAACGCATACGACACGAAACATAATTAGTGGATATTTGGTAGAGATTAAAATTAGATTTTTAGTACATTGTGATAGAAGTTTTTAAAATGTATTATTGAAAAGTTGCCTGACTCATAAAAAATGTGGTTAATATTAATTATTTAACTTTTATTTATATTAAAATTTGATTTTAATTCAAAACAAATATGGCCTTAATAAAGTCATTAATTATCCAATGATTTAAATTTTAAAGTAATGATTAAAGTCGAAGAAAGTCATGTTATGGGAGCAGTTAACTAATCAACTCAAAAACATGTCCTTTTTTCCTTCGTCTTTTTTAATGTGACTTTTATCTTTTTCTACGATTACTTTTTTGTCATGTTTATGGAATTATTGAACTGAAATAAAATTTTAATACCGAACAATCAAGTTGAAGCGAATTGAAGTCAGACGACTAATATCAAACAAACTTGCAAATAGGGAGAAAGGAAGGAAGCCCGATTTCACGACATCGGAGATCGTCTCCTACCAGACTATCTTTTTTAGGCTTTCGCGAAGTTTAATTAAATTTTCCCTTTTTTAATTCTTCTTGCTATAAAACTGTTCTTTATTATGGTAAACATTAATTGTTTTAGTTTATAAAGTTTATTAAATGAAATTAATTCTCTTCCAATGATGAAAGTGATAGATATTAAAAATAATTGCCAAGATTACAAATAACAAGATAAATCTTCAATGAAAAATTACTAAATTAATTTCGACAAATTATTTAACTGAAATCGAGAATCAAAATTTTAAATATTGTGCATTAACTTTTATTAAAATTTACTAAAAATTTAAATTTTAGCTAAACAAAAACAAGATAATCAATTTTGTTTGTTTATTTTTGGCATCAATGAATTATTAAAATCAAGTATTAAGTGTAACGTGAGTCAACAACGGCGACGGAGGAGAAAGTGGGTTTGCATTTAAGTCATTCTTTGTCCAGTCAACAAATAGAAGAAGACATACACTATTTTTATTAGATATAATTAAATAGAAAACATACAACATAGTGTTGGAATTTCTATCTGGGTTTATGCTACACCATTTTAATATGAAAATGCAAGATCTATGTAAAGAAATGCAACATTTTAATGAAAAGGTGTATACTACACTATTTAATGTATACAACCTTTCAATAAGTCACTTGAAAATCTATATACAGGGACCTTTAGTTCCATTTTTTTCTTACACCAAATCGATTTAAATTATTATTGATTTACAATCCTCTCCCATCTTCAGAAATTTTATTCCTTTTATTTTGTTGAAATAAAATTCTATTCAAATTATTTTTAAAAATAAAATTTCATTCAAAATTTAATCTGCGTCTGCTCTATTCAAGAAGAATATTATCTATATTTTAGTTCGAGATGCAAAATTAAAGGTGTGCTATATTAATTTTGAAAGCATTGTATATTGGGAGATTGGAATCTTTTGGTACCATTTTAATGAAACTTCTAGATTAATTTGAGAAAAAAAAAGCGATAAAAAATTGGAGACATAAATATGATAATGAGTAAATATTATGAACTTCTTATGCAATTAAAATGTGGTATATTTAGTACAAAGTGTTGGTGTGAATATGTTTTTAGCATTTTGATAATCTACTGAACAAAGAGAATTTTCATCAACTTTTCCTGAATATTATTGATATTTTGAAAAAAAAAATGCAGAATATAAATTTAGGAAAGAGCATGGAACCAACCTTCAGTCAATAAAAGTACAAAAAATAAAATAAAATAAACTAGTTCATCAATTATGAAGAATAAGTTTATTCAACCAATTTGTGAAAAAAAAAATGACCACCTTTTCCATTTTTGGTCAACATCTTTATATTTCCTTATGATTAATTTGTAAAAATTAATTTAACTAATTGGATGTTGTAATACATTGATACATACTAAATGGAAAACGAGATTATTTCAGAAATTTTTTTTTTTGATAATCCATATATATATATTTGTTTTTTTTTTTCCCCGAATGGAAAGTTTTGATCTTGTTCTCGTTCTAGGTTGAAGTTTTGGAATAGACTAATAAAATAAAAATAATAAACATTATGAATAATAATTTCTCAACTAAGGGCTCTAGGAGGAAAGAAGATATTTCCTACTTATAGTTTGAAGTTTCCTCAGATATGTGACCTTTTACATGAATTTCTTAAACTGATTACTGATACGATGCAAATCATATTCTTGGGTTCGCGTTCTATTTTAGTGTGGAGTAGAGAATTTGAGAAATTATTTGAAAATCTTTTACTAGAGTTTAATGAATTTGTGCTTGTGAATGACTTCGAAAGTTTTTCTTTTTATATTGAATATAGAGAGAATCATTCTTTAGTTCGTGAGTTATCCATTTTTAGGCTGGCGTTTTCTACTCTAATTTTACACAGCGGAGAAAAAAGGTGCAAAACTAAAGAATCATGCTTACATTACAGAATTCTTTTTACAGAGAGTTTACATACAATAGACATGATGAGAGCTGGCGCAATTTTTTTTTAATACATGTGGGGGACCCACCCCTTGTGAGGGGTCTGTAAGACCCCTGTGAATAAATCTCCATGTACATGGAATTTATTCAAAACTAAACATCTCGATTCAGCTAAGTAGTACTATTTTAAGGCACGCCTTACTGAGCATTTTTAATAGTACTAATAAGTTGTTTGTGTTATAATTTAATTTTTTTGCTTCCATGTTCTACTCATTCTTTTCTGTCTAATAATAGTGCAACAATACCTAGTCAATTACATCTATTTGAAACACTCCCTTTAAAAACCACTCTCTCTTTTTTTTTTTTATTAGTCTATGAGAAATTAGTGTGATTAGGGAAGGCAGCAAACGATCAGGACAAGTGGGCATGCCTCGTGTCCAGTTGAGTCGGAGATTTTGCTAGCTTGTCCCCTCCTTGATCCCAGCCTATGGCAGGGCGAGGAGGTGGGGTCTATTGTCTCGTTTAATTTTTATTTATTTTTTGATATTTAAATTGTTATTCTTTTATGAATAGCTTATCATTAAGTAGAAATTTTATTGATGAGCTAAAAATAAAAAGACCACAAATACATTAATGACCTAATCCAAATATACGAAGCCCATTATTTAATTAATTATAAGTCCTATCTTTCAACACATTTGCATAAGGAATTAGGAACGAGATTTCTTTCATGTATTTATAGTCGAAGTATTGATGTTTAGATTAATTACGTCTCATATTGAAAAACTATCATGGAAACAATACATAACTCCTATATATAAGAAATTCCCTAAATTATTTCTTAAATCGGGCGATAAATAATAATAATATAAAATTTAATTTAATTTAAACTACACATTCACCCCACCCCACCCCACCCCATCCCCAGAATTTTTTTTAGAAATTGGAAATTGGAGATTACACCCCACCCCCACGAAACACCTCCATTCCCACCCCCCCAAAAAATTTTCAGGTCACTAACATGTGCTATCTGTTACTAATTGTGACTAAATTTTTATTCAGTGTGACTAATTATGGTTAAATTTGTTTTTAGCATGACTTATCTATGACCATGTCAATTTTAACTGTGACGATATGTGATCAAGTCTCAATAGATCACAATTAACACAGAATTAGTCACTACCGGTCACAATAAACATGTACTTGGTCACAAAGGATCACCACAAATAAATCTCTACACACCAAAATCTACTACCAGTCACCACCACCTCCAATGTACCACTACTACCACCTTCAACTCAAGTTCACGATCATAAATACTACATTCATTAACATGTTTATCTGTGAATAAATGTAACCATCTTTGTTTTTAGTATGACTGTCTGTGACCAAGTTACATACAATCATAATTAATATATATTTGGTCACAGACAATCATAATGAAAATAGACTTAGTCACACCTAATTTTTGTCACCACCACCACTTTGGCACTATCACCACTCCCAACAACATCAAGAAATGTTTGCTTCAACAAATCCCAACCACCACCGCACCCCAACCAACACTACCATCGCATGTAGATTGTGTTGCTTCACAGCGATGTGCTACCTGTGAAGCCTTCCATCGTCGGCCAACCAATACCCAAGTTGTCGGACTCCACAACCAGCATGGCTACCTTAACCTCCTCTACAAACCCTGACCAACATTCCAGCCTAATACTGTCCCAAACACACACAAAAATCAGGCTAAAATTAGTTGTTGCGGACTGTTTTTGGGGCAACATCACCTTCTCCGGCAATGCCCATGTCGGTACCACTATACCGATTGACCATACTCATCAAGGATAATCTATTCACGATTTTATATCATCTGAAAAACACACAACCCAAATTTACAAATTTGTTCTTTGCACCCAGCCGAACACACACATTTCAGTCTCAATTTTCGGCGTTGACAGTGAGCCCCAAGATCGCGAACCACCTTCTCCAACATCCCCATACCATGCTGCATATTAGAGAAGGTCTCTAATAATATAAATTTCTTTTATTTTTTCTTGTCTCGATTATTCAATTATTCATTTTTTAGAAAATAATAAATATTTAATTCAAGAATTTATAAAAAATAAAAAAATATAAACGGACGGGGCGGGATTCTCGTCCTCGCCCTCCAACTCACATCCCACTTAAGAAGGCCATATATATTTTCTAAAAAAAATGATAATCTTATTAGAAATTTAAATTATTAAATGTTATAAATATTTCGAATACAACAATGGAAACCAAACAATAAGATGAAGAAGATGATAATAATATCAAAGAAGACTTGATCACGATTATGATATCGTTGTCCTCAAATGATATTTGCTTAATCTACCAAGCTTTTAAGGATTAAAAGGCAAATAGTTTGTAGGATTTCAAGTCTAGAAATAAAGAACACCAAAAGTTTAAGTAATACTTCAAAATTGAACAAGTGAAAAAATGGTAATAATGATAATGTGAAGAACAATTTATTTGGCCAGAAATTTGGGATGTAATTGAATTAATACAACTTCTTTAAAAAATGAAAACTAATATGTATTTATAGTTTACAATAGTTCTTACACGAACTGGTTCCAGCACAAGAAAAAGAGATGCATCACTTCACAATAAAACCACCAGAAAATTAGAAAAAATTCAATCCCACCAGAAAATTCGAAAAAATTCAATCCAACGATCGAATTTTCTTTTTATGCGACTGCATAGGCTATAACAATGCGACCTCACATAGTTATAGCATGGGTGCTTCCTTTATTCCCTGATAGCCGCTATGCGACCGCAAGCCAAAATAGCCTATGCGAATTATATGGCACAAATCCTGATTTTTCTTCTTCACATAATCAAATATCAACACTTACACATAAGATTTAGATATCTTTCGATTTGAATCTAACCATAGTGTAAATTTCATAAAATATTATCGAAATTCCAGGTAGCTAGAATGCTCTTAACCAGTTATTCCTTGTGACAATGCCGATGAAATCACACACAAGTGTTAAATTTTCACAAGTTCATCTAACTCGTTTAATGCTAATATGGCCTTGCACCTATCCTATTTCTTTTAATTTTTAAAGAGAGAAAACTCCGACTCTCTAATGAGGCGACGTCACCTCGAAATTCACATAGGTGAAATTCTTCAAGTATCTTTGTTACTTTTAGAGATACTTGTACTCCTTACTGAACTTCATTAAGAGTTTATAACTTAACCCTCCAACAGTAACAACCAACACTATTCATCAACTATAGGTTTTAGTAATTTAAATAGTGTTGAGATCCATCTACTTATCAAATGACTTGTTATTACCCCCTTGAACCTTCATATACTTGTTTAGTATATTTTTGGTGGGGTTACTATCATTGATGGATTTATTTAAGGAGTTTCAACCCTATCATACTTGATGTCAATCTTACTAACTTTCTCGTGAGAGGTTTAGTAAATGAATCTGCTAAGTTCTCACCAGACTTAACAAATGTAAGAGAAATTATTCTATGCTTGATTAATTTCCTTATATACTCATGTGTCTAGACTTTCCATTATATATTTCGTTATAAGCTCGAGCAAGAGTAGCTTGACTATCACACAAGATAGGTATTGATGAAATATCCTTTATATCGAAAGGTATTTCATATAATAAATCTCTTAGCCACTCAGTCTCTTTTCTAGTTTCGGTCAATGCTACAAACTCCAACTCCATTATTGAGTGAGTAATGCAAGTTTATTTCTTAGACTTCCAAGAAACTGCACCTCCTCCAAGAGTGAATACCCAACCTGAAGTAAACTTATTTTCTCCAGTACTCGATATCCAACTTGCGTCAGTATATCCTTCCAAAATTTTAGGAAATCTTGTATATTGTAGCCCAAGGTTTTTGGTTTTCTTCAAATAATCAAGAACCCTACCGATGGCCTTCCAATGTTCAGAACTTGGATTGCTAGTAAACATGCTTAGTTTACTCATGACAAATGCTACATCAGGTCTTATACATTGTACATCGTACATAAGACTTCTGATTGTACTTGCATATTCTATTTGAGTTATCACTCTTTCATTGTTCTTTATCAACTTGATACTTAGATCAAACAGAGTATTAGCTTCTTTAATGTTCAAGTGTTTGAACTTATTTATCATATTTTCAACATAATGTGATTGGCTTAATGTAAAACCCCCACTATCTTTTTTAATTTTGATACCAAGGATAGTATCCACTTGTTCAAGATCTTTCATTTTGAACGCGGAGGATAGAAACATCTTTTTTTCTTTGATTCCATTTATATGGTTGCTAATGATCAGCATATCATCAACATATAGACATATAATGGTGATTATATTATCACTAATTCTTGTATATAGACATTTGTCTACCGAATATTGATTAAAATCATTTGACATTACTACGAAGTCGAATTTTTCATGCCACTTTTTAGGGGCTTGTTTTAATCCATATAACAATTTGATTAGTTTGCACACCTTATGTTCATTTTTCGGTAGAATAAACCAATTTAGTTGTTCCATATAGACCTCCTCCTCGAGATCTCCATTTAAGAATATCGTTTTGACATCCATTTGATGAACATGTAAATCATATATAGATGTTGGTGCAAATAATATCTGTATCGAGGTTATTCTAGCCACATGTGCATATGTGTCAAAGTAATCTATTCCTTCTTTTTGACAATACCCTTTAGTTACTAATCTAATCTAGTTTTATAGGTATTGAGTATTCCATCAGAATTATATTTCCTTCCAAACACTCATTTACAATCAATTGATTTAGAACTCTTTGGTAAATCAACTATTTTCCAAGTGTTGTTTGAAATAATAGAATTCATCTCGTTATTTATTGCTTATTTCCAAAATATGCAATCTCTAGAAGACATGGCTTTCTTATATGTTTTAGGATCACTTTCAACTTGAAGAAAAAAAGGAATTGTTCTTGCAACATTCTTCATATCTCCCTCTACTAGGTAGAATGAAATAAGGTTGGGAATCCAATTCATCCGATCCTAAACCTTTTCCTTTTCTAACTCTCTTACTTCTTCGATGTTCACTTCCAACATCTCTTGTAGATATATTTCCTTGTGATTCTATAGAAGTTGGAATGTCTACATAAGTTTTATTTTGAGAATTTCTTATTTCCAATACATTCTCAAAGAACTCCACGTCCATTGATTCTATTATAACATTCGTTTCTAGGTTTAATAATCTATAGGCTTTGCTATTTGAAGAATATCCCACAAAAGCACACTTAATACCTCTAAGACCTAATTTAGTTCTTTTAGGATCCATATTTTTATAAAAAGTAAGACACCCTCACACTTTAAAATAATTGATATTTGGTTTTCTACTTTTCCAAATTTCATATTGAGAAACTTTATCATTTTTCGAAGGAATCTTATTTACTATATGACATGCACTAAGTAAAGCTTCACCCCATAAATTATATGGTAATCCAGAATTTAACAACATAGCATTTATCATTTCTAAGAATGTCCTTTTTTTTCTTTCAACTAAACCATTTTGTTCAGGTGTTCGAGGTGCAGAACATTGATGTATTATGTCATTTTGTTCACAAAATAAATTGAATTCATTTGAAAAATATTCTCCACCTCTATCACTTCTTAAAATTTTAATATTCATTCCTAATTCATTTTCAACCTCAATCTTAGAAGTCTTAAAAGTACTAAAAGTCTCATCTTTATGTTTTAATAAATACAAATAGGTATACCTAGAGCAATCATCAATAAATGTTATAAAATATTTATTACCACCTCTAGTAAGCATGCCATTCAACTCATATATACCAGAATGAATAATTTCAAGTAAGCTGGTTGATCTTACTACACTATGAAATTGCTTTTTAATCATTTTAGATTTAATACAAATTTCATATTTTTTTAAGTTATTAATGTCACATTGTATCATACCACATTTAATAATTCTTTTCATGGTACTAACTCTGTACTAATCTACCATGCCATAAATTAAAAGTATCAACAACATAAGCAAATGNACATTGTATCATACCACATTTAATCATTCTTTTCATGGTACTAACTCTGTACTAATCTACCATGCCATAAATTAAAAGTATCAACAACATAAGCAAATGATTTGTTTTTATTAAAATTATCCTCCATAGTACATAATTTGACAATTCCATAAGTAGAATAGCATTTCCAACGAAATACCCATTATGGGTTAGTACAAGTTTTCCGGATTCAAATACGATTTTAATTCCCGATTTTCCCAATAAAACTCCACTTGCTAAGTTTCTATTAATTTCAGGTACATGAAGAAAATTTGTCAAAGTTATCTTCTTTCCTGAAATAAAATTGATTGCCAATCACTTTCGATCTTCCTTCATTTCCCATTTGAATTTCTTGACCATCTTGAATGTCATGATAAGTTTTAAAGAGTGATTTATCATAGCAAACATGGATAGTTGCGCAGGTGTCATACCACCATCCCGAAACTTTCCTATGGATTGCATTGATTTCGCTCACCGTAACGATAGTTTCATTATTGGAATTCACTTGTCATTCTCTCTTTTATTGTTTTCTATGCATCCAGTCTCTAGCATAGTGTCCCGACTTTTCACAAACGTAGTAAGGTCCCTAGGACTTATTTTTGAACTTTTCTTGATCCTTTTTAGGACCAAGAAGTTTTCCCTTCTTATATTTGTTGGAATTGTCAATATTATCCAGGCATTGGCTTTCGAAGAGTCATCATAAGAATTTTCGTTCTTATCTCTTACCATTGATTCTTCCTTTATACGAAGATGTTTTTGTATTTGCTACAAAAAGAAGTTTTCGAAATTGTGAAGAATCTTCTTCCTATAACTTTTCCAAGACTCAGGGAGTTTAATAATAATTGCTCCCACTTGAAAAGTTTCGAGAAGTTCGATTTTCACCGCTTTCAATTTGTTGACATTTTTTGTGTGTTAACACTTTCATTAATAAAAAAGTGAAAGTTGAAAGAAGTCTTGAGATGCAATTTCTTGAAAACTTAACAAAAAAGTGTTCGCTATTAAAAGTTTACACGTAAAGATATCTTCTACACACGGAAATATTAATAATTTTATAATCAATTTATTATTTATCATGAGTCAAGATATTATATAAATAATATGATATTAATTAAATATCAATGAAAAAACCAACCGCTTTATCGACAACTTTCCCTTTTTTGTACTTAAATAAACCGACAATTTGACTAATGGTGATTTATAGATTACGTCGAAAACACATACGTCACGAAACATAATTGATAATGTCATTAAGTCATCCAATGATTTAAAGTCATCAATAAAGTTAATTAACTAATCAAGTCAAACACGATCTTTAGTAAAATACTTAACTTAAAAGGAAAGTAATTTGGACACGAAATCTAGATCATTAATAGAAATACAATATATTACAGTTGTCCTCTCTTTTTTTTTTTTCCATTTCTTTTTAATGTGTTAGACAACTTTTATCTTTTTGTACAATTACTTTTGGTCTTGTTTACTAATGGAATTGTTAAAATGAAATAAAATTGCATATCGAGCAATCAAGTTGAAGCAAATTGAAGTCCGGCGACTAATATCAAACAAACTTGCAAATATACAAGCATCCATTAATATACATGGCAAAGCACCGTTGAAATTCGACCATAACTTTTGATACGGTTATCAGAATCGCGCTCATGACTCCACTTCGAAAACGTTTATTCGACGCGCACGTCGTGGCCACTTAACTCTGTTGGGTGGGAGTCGTTTCCTATGTCAAAATTTGTCATTTTCCCTTTCAAATTGTCAACGTAAGTCATTTTTTCCTTACAAAAATCATTGATTTCAGTTATATTCTTATTTTTGTTCGAATTTTTTGCTTGTTGAAAAATTTTTAGTTTTTTGTTTTTTTTTTCACTTCACATATTTTTTTCTTTTTTGATATTCATTGCTCAATTTTTTTTTTTTAAATAAAATGATAGAACAAAATGTGAGAACAAAATGTGTCATTACAATTGCATTTAGTGCATTTGTATTTAGTTTAAAGGTAGTGTGAAAATTAGTAAAATATAGTCAAACATTACACTGACGTCAAAGTTGTCGAAATCAAAATTCTCATGACAAATTGTGTGCAGCATAAAAATTCTCATTTTTCTTGTTTCACATTAATTGTTACTCCGTGTAATCATATTATTTAATAGGGAAGGAATACAACTTGTCTTTTTTTGTCCATATATGGAGAGTCATGTGCATAAAAATCACAAATACATGATTTTTTTTCAACAAACAAAAATCCATAATGGAATGTATTATGGAAAAAAAAATTTACTTTGTAAAGTCATATAAGGGGGGCGGATTTTTTTTTTTCTTTTGTTCGGATAGTCAAATGAGGGGGGCGAATTTTTTTTTTCTTTTATCCTTATATGAAACAGTAATATGTGAGGAGGATTTCCAAATGAATAGTGAATCTCAAATCCTCTCTTTTAATATAGTAGTGATTTACAGTGCATTTTATGCATAGCAAAAGGGTTTATATATAGTTAGATTTAACGTGTAAACGCGTTTTCAGATTGTAAACATCTTAATGACTTGCCTGTCAAGTCTCTCTTGAAGATTAATCTTCAGCTTCTTAATTAAGCAATAGTTTCCACGTATTTTGAAATTATCCAACAGTCAACTGACGTGTACATGAAATTCTTAGATTGAAAATTTTTGGTCGGTTTCATCTACATCTTTACTCGAACGCGCAGGAAAGTGTACAAGAAATTCTTTATTGGACTTTTCGCCTTTCGGTAATGAAGTGGGGCAAACATGCATCTATCGAACAATTAAGTTGAAGTGAAATACAATATATTACAGTTGTCCTCTTTTTTTCCTTTCTTTTTTATGTGTTGAGACAACTTTTATCTTTTTGTACACTTACTTTTGGTCTTGTTTACCAATGGAATTGTTAAAATGAAATAAAATTGTATATCGAACAATCAAGTTGAAGTGAATTGAGGTCCGACGACTAATATCAAACAATCTGGAAAACATACATGCATCTAGGGATGTCAATGGGCCGAGTCGAGTGATCGTTTGTAACGAGTCGAGATCGGCTCGTTATTCGTGGGCCGAGCACGAGCTTGGCTCGTGAGCTCGTAAGAATATATATATATTTTTAATAACTATACAGACCTTTAAAAAAATTTAAAAAAAAAATATTTTTGAAGAGCCGCTCAACAAAAACCAGCCGAGCAGGCTCGGCTCGAGCTCGGGCTCATCTTTTTGACGAGCCCAAGCGGCTCGTGGCTCGTAAAAAATGAGCCGAGCGGTCAANTGGTCTTGTTTACCAATGGAATTGTTAAAATGAAATAAAATTGTATATCGAACAATCAAGTTGAAGTGAATTGATGTACGACGACTAATATCAAACAATCTGGAAAACATACATGCATCTAGGGATGTCAATGGGCCGAGCCGAGTGATCGTTTGTAACGAGTCGAGATCGGCTCGTTACTCGTGGGCCGAGCACGAGCTTGGCTCGTGAGCTTGTAAGAATATATATATATATTTTTAATAACTATACAGACCTTTAAAAAAATTTAAAAAGAAATAAAAATTTTGAAGAGCCGCTCAACAAAAACCAGCCGAGCAGGCTCGGCTCGAGCTCGGGCTCATCTTTTTGACGAGCCCAAGCGGCTCGTGGCTCGTAAAAAATGAGTCGAGCGGTCAAGCCGACGAGTCGATTGACTCGTTTGCCACCTCTACATGCATCCATGAATATTATTTTATTCACATCTTATGCAAACATTTTCACACCTTCAACAAAACCCCCCACCTACCCTATACATACAATCATGCTACATCATCTTTCATATCTTTCTTTATATTGTACCACATGGCAAGCCATCGTTGAACAATTTAAAAACAAAAACACTTTTCTCGCTCACATTTTTCAAAAAATAAAGGCAATGTCAAAAAGAATGTAAAGGAAATAGTGTACATTTAGTATTATTGATGAAAAATAGAAGAAGAAAAAAACATCATGGTTACATGGCACGCGATAACAATTCCAACCCGACATTGGAAATCAGCATCGTTGGATCGCCCAGAAGAGCAGACAATAGAATTATGACAAACGATTTGATTGTCGTAAGGAAGGTATTTCCACCCCTTCTTTTTCTATTATTTCTAACTAATTCTCTTAAATCCATATTCTCCAACGCTAAATCCCCATACTTCATGTACGCCTCTTGTACCATTTCAGTTATACAGTACACATGAAAATGATACTTTTTGCACGGAGAAACATAAGACCATCCCGAAACATTTTTCTCATCACGAGAAATCTTCCGTTTTCCGCACTTACCGCACTTCGATGAAACCTTTGTCTCAAGATCAAATATCGTACCATCGATCACTAGTTTCTTTTCAAGTTTTCGACAACATGGGTGTAAATCCTTGTTGTCTGCTTCACAGTGGTAGTTAAAGCCGCATATGTCCTTTCCACATGCATCGCAGCACTTCGAAAACTCTTTGCTATTCTTTTTATTCGGTTTAGTGAATGGTTCATCGTGAAATATGAAGTTGGAGCCAGGAAAATTCTCATGGGAAACTTCAGATGTGGGGTGCCTGCACTCTTTGTGTAGTTCGCGACCACAAGGATGGCACATGTACCTTTCTCCGAACCCTTTCATCTTGCAGCCATCACAATTGAACAACTTTGCATATGTTTTCAATTCATAGTGCTCATAGCAATCATGGTTTAGTGATCTAGTGATCGACATATTGTCTCTCCTGAAAATGTAATTAACGAACTAAGAACACGGTTTGTATGATACCAAGGACTCTACTAGACTGGACAATATAAATAGAAGAAAAGTTTAAATATAGTACCTGGTTTGCTCGTGACTATGAATGCTATTTCTTCAACCGAATTCAGACAAAAGGTTCGTAAAGAAAGTGTGTCTATGCTCAAGCATTTGTTGTGAAGAAACTTGTGTTGTTAATTACTGGCTTTTATAACCCGAATTCAACGCGTAAACAGCGTGGAAATTGAGATTTTTTATTTTAATATATTATTATGTAAATTTCCTAATGACTTGCCTGTCAAGTCTCTAGAAGATTACGCCTCAGTTTCCACACATTTTTTAAATTATCCTCTAGTTTTATCCAACGGTGAACTGCACGTGTAATTTTTATTCAATTCCCCGAGTTAATTACACCGGTCACTAAAATTTTGACTAATTAACTTAATGATAATTGAAGTTATAGTTTTACGTTAATGTTCGCTCAAGTTTTATAAATTAATACAATAATAATCACTTGGTTAAAAATAATGTTATCCAACTCTAGTAGTGTCAGATTATTAATTCAAGTGACATTATGCCATTGTTTGGCATCCATTTTTTTTCTCATTTTCATTTTTTTTCTCTTTCTTCATTTTAATTACACATTCAATAAAATAATATTACACATAAACCCAAAAATTCTCATTACTTTTTAACCACATATTCTTCCATCAAACACTATTTTAAATCAAATTCTTTTTTAAAATGGGCGTCAAACACACCCATTTAATTAAACTCGCATCTAATATCTTTAGTGTTGCCACCTAAATTGATATTAAAAACTAGTGGTGCTAAATAACACTACTCCTTGATTAAATATATTAGTGTTAAATCTTACACTTCTTGTACCATTTCAGTTATACAATACACATGAAAATGATACTTTTTGCACGGAGAAAAATAAGACCATCTCAAAACATTTTTCTTATCACGAGAAATCTTCCGCTTTCCACACTTACCGCACTTTGATGAAACCTTTGTCTCAAGATCAAATATCGTACCATCAATTACTAGTTTCTTTTCAAGTTTTCATTAGTGCCGCCACTTAAACTGGTGTTGAAAACTAGTGGTGCTAAATAACACTACTCATTGATTAAATATATTATTGTTAAATCTTACGTTTCATTAAGTGCCAACCTCATCTATTTATTACACAAATCAGCACAAACCATTTTAAAATAAACCCACGATTTACCAATCGATCTAAGCTAAAAATCTAACAAAAATAAAATTCGCATTATGTTTTCTCATGTGATTGTGTTTATTCCAATTCTTTAACTAATTAATTTTTATTGAATTGCCATAATAAATAACGCGTGACACCATTTGGACTCAGTGCCACATAGAATTTAAAATTAATTTTTCTATTGAGTGACCATTAGTGTAAACAGCACAATTTTTATTGACTATTATCATAAATAATAATAATAACAACTTTTATGACCATCATATAATAACTTAGAACTTAAATGACAATTAACCCACAATCCCACATATACAATATACGTATAAAACTCAAATTTTCTAGAAGATTCGAGGGATATTGCGACTATTTTGTCAATAGCTTAATTCCTTTTTTTTTTTCTTGATTTTTATATATTTATTTATTGTCACAATAATTCCAAGAAAGTCTTGGTTGGTCTTTGTTTTCGACAGAGTGAAGACAATTGGGTGCAAGCTACACATAATTTCCAAGAAAGTAAGTTAGATTTTAACGTGTAAACAACGTTTTGAACTTGAGGTCCCTCCACATGTATAAAGATTTCCACAAAGCCACAACTTCTCTTACTTGAAATAATTACATTATACACGGTAAGAATCACATAAGATATAGTCAATATGATCAATAGTTAAATTAAAGAAAGATTTTATAAGTTAATATAATATTTCATAATTTTATTAATTTGACTAATCAATCTTGTACAATATGGCGAGTAAATATTTCTGTATATGCTGCTTTAAGGTAAGTGAGAGTTGCACCTTATTTAGGTTTTAGAAATCCTTAGAAACTCACAACCAGAATATTTCGATTAATTATCGTTCAATTAATTATCAAGTTTCTATTATAAAATATTGTTGCTCCTAAAGTAGAATACTATTATTTATAAATATTGTAATTTGATTTTACTTGCTCTGGAAGAGCATAATTAAATACTAACGTATATTATGTTTTTACTCCAAAGAGTAAATTCTTGTATAATTTTCAATATTTTAGGATAATATCGATATATTGCTCTTGAAGAAGCAATACTAAAATATAATGTACTATCGATGTAACACGCATCCCGAATAATATATATCTTATTGTGTTCCTGAAAAAATGCAAATTAAACAACTCAATAAATTTATTATTTTTTCTTGTCTATCGTTTGATTAATTTCTCGTTCATGTTCGTAGTATAATTTATGAATTTAGTGCTCTTATTTCTGTCTATTATAAAAGTGTTGTTGATCCTGAAATAGTACAATATTATAATTAATATTTCAGATGAATATTACTCGTAGATCTATCTACAAATAGTTTGTTGTTACTCCTGAAATAGAACAACATTATAATTAATATTCTAGAAGAATATTAATTGTAGATTTGTCTATTACAAATATTGTTGCTCCTAAAGTAACAAGCTATTATTAACATTCTAATTAGATTTTATTTGCTCCCGAAGAGCATAATTAAATAAAATAAATTTTTATACATTATTTCAAGTAATAATATGTTATTATTCCTGAAGAGCACGACACTCTGATTTAAATATTTTAGAAGAATATTAACATATTGTTCTTGAAGAAACAATAATATAAGACAACGTGCTCTCAAAGTAGCATATGTTTAGAAAAATATAATATTTAGAATTCATGTTTATCCTTAAAGGAAAACATATAATTCATGTCATATTGACATTGATTAGTCTGTCTACTTGATTGATTATTATTTCATACGTAATCATATTTTTCAAAATCAAATATTGAATTAATGAACTAAGCACAAAGATTTGTTATTGACGATGAATGATATTTCTTCAGCCAAATTTAAACTAAAGATCTGTAAAGAAAGAAGAAAAAACTTGGGTCGTTGTTTAAAGTTAAGGATGTAAACGAGTCGACTCGTGAGCCAAAAACACGTGGCTCGGGTAATAATAAATATTTAATTCAAGATTTTATAAAAAAAAATAAAAAAATATAAACGGGCGGGGCGGAATTCTCGTCCTCCCCCTCCAACTCCCCTCCAACTTAAGAAGGCCATATATATTTTCTGAAAAACAAAAAAAATGATAATCTTATTAGAAATTTAAATTATTAAACAAGAAAAAAAAGTATTCTATATTTAGTTATTCAAATCACTTTCATTAATAAAAAAGTGAAAATTGAAAGAAGTCTTGAGATGCAATTTCTTGAAAACTAACAAAAAAGGTGTTCGCTATTCAAAGTTTACACGTATAAGATATCTTCTTTACACGGAAATATTAATAATTTTATAAATAATATGATATTAATTAAATATCAATGAAAAAACCAACCACTTTGCCGACAACTTTCCCTTTTTTGTACTTAAATAAAACGACAATTTGACTGATGATGATTTACAGATTACGTCGAAAACACATACGTCACGAAACATAATTAATAGTGTCATTAAGTTACCCAATGATTTAAAGTCATCAATAAAGTCATTTGTTGGGAGTAGTTAATTAACTAATCAAGTCAAACACGACCTTTAGTAAAATACTTAACTAAAAAGGAAAGTAATTAGGACACGAAATCTAGATCATTAATAGAAATACAATATAGTACAGTTGTCCCTTTTTTGGCCTTTCTTTTTTATGTGTCAGACAACTTTTATCATTTTGTACACTTACTTTTGGTCCCAATGAAATTGTTAAAATGAAATAAAATTGTATATCGAGCAATTAAGAGTTGGAGCAAATTGACGTCCGACGACTAATATCATACAAACTTGCAAATATACATGCATCCATAAAAATTATTTTATTCACATCTTATGCAAACATTTTCACACATTCAACAAAACCCCCCACCTACCCTATACATTGAACAATGAATGAAAAATCAATCAAACTACATGTACATCATCTTTTATACCTTTCTTTATATTGTTCCACATGGCAAAACATCGTTAAACAATTTAAAAACACTATTATTACATGCCACACGAGAACAACTCCACCACGACATTGGAAATCAGCATCGTTGGATCGCCAAGAAGAGCAGACAATAGAATCTTGACAAGCGATTTGATTGTCGTAGTGAAGGTATTTCCACCCCTTCTGTTTCTATTATTTCTAACTAATTCTCTTAAATCCATATTCTCCAACGCCAAATCCCCATACTTCATGTACGCCTCTTGTACCATTTCAGTTATACAGTACACATGAAAATGATACTTTTTGCACGGAGAAACATAAGACCATCCCAAAACATTTTTCTCATCACGAGAAATCTTCTGTTTTCTGCACTTACTGCACTTCGATGAAACCTTTGTCTCAAGATCAAATATCGTACCATCAATCTCTAGTTTCTTTTCAAGTTTTCGACAACATGGGTGTAAATCCTTGTTGTCTGCTTCACAGTGGTAGTTAAAACCGCATATGTCCTTTCCACATGCATCGCAGCACTTCGAAAACTCTTTGCTATTCTTTTTATTCGGTCTAGTGAATGGTTCATCGTGAAATATGAAGATGGAGCCAGGAAAATTCTCGTGGGAAACTTCAGATTTGGGGTTCCTACACTCTTTGTGTAGTTCGCGACCACAAGGATGTCAAGTGTACCTTTCTCCGAACCCTTTCATCTTGCAGCCATCACAGTTGA
>CAIGRB010163415.1:0-15023 GCA_903798255.1 Fraxinus quadrangulata
TTATATTCTTTTGCTTTAATCATTGTAGATATTTATAAATACTTCACAAACATCTTCGTCTTATGATAATTGTCTTAAACATTTGAATTAAAAAGATATTTCGTTTTTACTTAGTATAGTTGAAAAATCTGAAGATATACTTCCTGTTGGTCAAGAAAAACTTGAAGAGATATATCTTGATATAGATTATGCTTATAAGCATAATATATGATTTGATCCTGTAGAAACTTTTAAATAAATAAAAATGATTGAAGATATAATAAATGAATAGGAAGATATAGAAGAAGAAGTTTCAGAAGGTATTGTTTCCGGATATATAACTAAAGAAGATCAACTTGGAGCCTTTAAAAAATTATCAAAATATAGAGAATATTTAGAACAAGTTTAAAGATTAAAGAAGTATCGTATAAATAATTGATGAACCACGAGGGAATAGAGAATATCAAAAGATTTAGGAAAATCCAAGATAATACTAGTGAACTAAGATTCAGAGAAATTAGGATACTCCTTGAAGAATTTAGAAGGGAAAATAATACAGAAAAGTGAGACAAGATCTTAAAAACTATAAGATATCACCAATACGAACAACAACAATACTTGATTTGATTACAAGAAAATACTGAACTAAGATTCCCAGAATTAGTTCTAAGAACCTACAATCCAAATGGAAGAATTGTAAGATATAACCCCGAACAACCAAACAATTAAAAGATTAGGGATATACTTTGCAAATATAGAAGGAAATGGCAAAATAAAATTTTTGTATAGACTATTTTATATTATTAAAAATCCTTGTGAGGATCTGGCAAGCTTCTGGCAAATTCTTTTTTTTTTTTGGTACCCAGGTATCCCAACTTACGCCAGCCTATGTCCTGGACCACCCATCACCGGTCCCTCAGCAATGGGCGGAAGTAAATCGAGGTATATGCCCAAGTTGACCAGGGAATACTCTTGGCCCCAAGGGAGACTTCCTCCATGAATATTACATCACCAAACTGCTCCACCCACAAATGAGTATTACATCATTCAGCTGCTCCATCCAGGATTCGAACTCCCCACCCTGGGGTTGCAAGCCCAATAATGCCCATCCTTTGCCAACTTGGATGTGCTCCGGGGACAGCTTCTGGCAAATTCTTTCTAGTAGTGTAGCATGACCCAAACACATTATGCCATGCGATCACATGACATATTTTGGGGAAATATTATGTTTCCTTTTTTGGTTTCGTGCAATTTTGGAAAGCAATTTTGATCACAATTTAACCTACTTGGAGCCCCTAATTTCAATATTCTTGAGACGATATCGCGGAGAACAAGGTTAGCAAAAGATTGAAGGCAAATAACATCAAAGGATTGAAGATTCAAAGCAAGAAATTGATTCTTCATCTTTTTCTTGCATGTATGCATTTCGGGTGATTTTTAATCCTATAGTTATAATTCGTTATAGCTATGCTAGGCTAAACATTCTAGTGTTGGGGGTGAAAATGAAACCTATTGTTTTACTATTTTGATTCAAAGACCATTTATTTAGTTAATTTTTGTTACGAATTGACATTGCATGCGTGTTCATTATTTGAATGCTTGATCATCATGTAAATAATAAGTTGCTTGTTTTAATTTTGGAAGGTTCAAAATGAGTTTAGAATACTGTAATATCAACAAAAGTCCCAATCAACGTTGGAATAATAGTTTATGACTTGTGCAAGCAAATAGATAATCGTGTAGATGAATATATTACTATGCATATGAATTCAGGACATGGACATATGCGAGTCATCTTCGGAACATGTTTGATTTACCTTGGAAGAGATAATTGGATAAAATTGAAATATTAGTTGTCAGTGATACTGATAATTGTATGTTATATACTTATTCAAACTTTAAAATATTGATATTTCATTGTTCTTTTTGATAAATTATAGCATAATTTATTGTATAATTCATTTTATTAGATAAAGCTCGATGATTGGACATCAAATTGAAAGAAGTGAAAAAATGCCAAAAAATGATAAAATACAAAGTTGGAGAACTCAATTGCAACTTTTCAATAACTGATTCGAACCACAAAATAAAGATTGAATATTTTACGAGTTCAATTGGATGTAATTAGAAGCTGAAAGATAGAATTTGGAAGAAAGAAGATGTAAACGAAGAAAGAAAAAAATTTAGGGCTGAAACACACACAAACGAAAAGCTGGAACATGCATGTGCAAATGAGCCACAATTCACCCATGGCGCACGCAAGCCAATTCTCCTCGTGGATGGGAATTGACTTTTCGATTATGAGAGTTGTTTGGTCGTAGGCGCACTCGCGACTAACATGCTGCTCGATTTGGGATCGTTGGTCAGTTTTCCTAATTTGATTCAAACTCTATTTGAAAATCACTTTTCGCACAATTTTGACCGATTTTCAACCTCTATAACTACTAAACATGGGCACATCATTCAGGTCACTTCTCATAAACCTCTCTTACATATATTTCACTAATTGATCCATTCAAAGAGAGGCCAAAATCATCATTTTTTTGAGCAAATCATAAGGCAACTGTAAGAATCAATTCATTGACAATGAAAGCTTGGTTTTTGAACAATGAAGAGAATGCACAACTGGAATTTATCAAGAAATCATTGAAGGGTTCAAGATTCATCATCATCTTCTTCAATTAATTTTTACAAATTAATTATGATTTCTTATAATTTTGTAATGTTAGGTTAATTTTCCAAGTACTAAGACATTGATGAACCCTTATTATGATGTTTTAATATTTATGTTTGATCTTTTGATGCCTAATATATGTTTATTTTTGGATGATTGTTATAGGATTTATCATTAATTGGATTGATTGTGAATTTTATTAATTTCGAGAGAAACTATATGATAGAAAGCACTTTATAACAACTAATGTAAAGTCCGATAAGAGATAGAGATATACCGATATACTTTACATGATTTTTATAGATGTTCTAATGTTTTTAATGCATGCTTTCATGTATGTATATTTCATAGAGATATATAAATTTAATTGACATCGAGAGATGTTTTTAATTAACTTAAAACATTGATAAATAAGAATGTGAACATATTATCGTGTTATTAATTTGCAAAATGGATTAATAAGGGGGTTCTAGGTTAGTAACCATCCAATCTAAATTTACAAAACTTTCATAATTTGTTCACTAGAATAATTAGTTAATTAATATAAATTCTTTAAACAAAATGTGTTATTTGATAAGAGTTAGAATTAGTCAATTCTAGATTGTATACATAATCATTGTGAGAACGATACTTTATTCATCACTTTATTACTTGTTCGTGATATTGTACACTTGAGGAAAATCAAACGATCAGATAAACAAATCATACTAGATAACATAGGTCGAGAGTTGAAATAGGAGAACAATCGGTAGATTCAAAATCTCAAATACCTACTGTCTATTTTGGAAGTGCAAATGCTTTCTTAGCCCTCATGTTAATATTTCCCTAACATCTGCTTAGCCTTTAATGTTGAAATTATCTTGTTTTTAGGTTTTGTCTTTACCCTAATGAAGAAAATTTCTTCTTTTCTTCGAGCTTTAAAAGATATTATCTTATCTCGGCATCGGATGGTGGCATGATTACATCACAACCAATTGATACCTAAAATTACTTCAAAGTCTCTTATGTCTATTATGAATAGGATTCAACAAGTCTTTCATAAGACAAATGTCTTGGATTCGAATTATGGAGGACGCGAAAGAAATTTTTGTAGGATAAGATAGGTAGAGACTTTTCCTAAAGTAAAAAGTACATAATGAATAACGACTTAAACACAGAGTTTAGATTGTTACAAAAATTTACATTTTTAAGGCAGAGATCTCGAGTTCGAATTATGGGAGACGTGACAGAATGTCGTAAGGCGTAAAAAAGCAGATACTTCACAAAATAGACAGTACGTAATGAGTTAACGATTTGGGTACAAATGCTAAGCCACTATGCAACACTTTCTCATATATAGTTTTCATATAAACTTAGATAATAGTTAGGATAACATTAGTAGCAAACAAACCAAATAAACAACA
The DNA here is from genome assembly GCA_903798255.1 of Fraxinus quadrangulata. NCBI lineage: Eukaryota > Viridiplantae > Streptophyta > Magnoliopsida > Lamiales > Oleaceae > Fraxinus > Fraxinus quadrangulata. The sequence continues at coordinate 4,057 of CAIGRB010163415.1, forward strand.
CCTTTTGTTATTGTTACATTCGATTTTGATAATGGATTAGTACACTTCAATTTAGTACAATTTATTCCTCGTGCAACAATACTTTTACTTCTAAAACTATTACTTGTCTATGATCCTGTATGTTTGTGAGATTTCACATAATAGAGACAAATATTTGATGATGTTATGGTTCTTGAAGATGCACAACTCTATACTTACTAATATTCTTGAAGGATATTTTGTTGTTCTTAAAGATCCCCAAAAATTCATAAATATTAAAATTTTATGTAATGTTAATATTTTTCAGTGGAATATTACTTGCTATCCCAGAGCGAATTTTACACGATCTAGTATATTTTATGATTTGAGAATTATAAAGGGGGTGATTTTCATTGTTTTAAACACAACTTGAAAATCACACTTTAGAAAATACTCACTATACATTTTCGTATTATATTCTTAATTTTTTTTGGTAATTCGATAAAGGTTTGTCTTTTATCTCTTAGTAGTTGTGCCTATAAAAGGAGACTCAATCGTGAATTAGAAGGGTTTTATCTTGCGATCGTGTAGTGTCAAAAGTATCCGCACGAATGGGAGGTCACACGATTTTAGGATAATATTTTTGGCGTGACTCCCTATTGCTAGTTTTCTAACTCTCCTCTTAATTTTATGTTATTTTTGTTATTAACTCATGTTATTCATATTATGATCTATTGTCTAAATTGATAATGTATGGACAAATCACTCTCTTTTTCTCCAGCACACGAGTCATCATCGTGAACAAGAACATTTTTTTTTCTTCTTCTCTAAATACACAATCCATCCTCCTCTTGCATGCACCAATCTTCAACCTCCTATTAGATATCAATTATTATTGTCTGCACTTGACACTCTCTCGATCATCGAACTGGTTGAGATTTTTCAATTCAAGGCTTGTTTGAGCCCCAATTTTGTCAAAAAATAAAAATGTATTTTTGTCCGGGCTAATAAATCGATTAGTCGTTAAAAAATAAGGAAAAATTTTAAATTTAAATATAATATTATTTCGTTGGCAAAAATATGATTGAAATTGGATCAATTACTATTCAAATATGCATTTTTTTTTAGAAGAACGGGCTCAAACAAAAACGAAGAATTTTTTGCCTCAAAAGTCAAGGGCTTATCTGAGTAGAAATCCACGGATCTCAAATCCTCCCATCTTTGTAAATGTCCACTACTCAATCAACACATTGATTATGACTAGTTTAGAATAAATAGAATTGCTCTTAATTTAGCCTCTATTCGACAATTATCTTTCAATTTTTTTTATTTATTTTCAACTATAAATTCTCACAGTAAAATATTTTTCACGTAAATTCAATTTTTATTTTTTTTATTTTTTAAACATATATTCTTCAAAAAATTACTATTCAAAAAATCATTTTTGCAAAAAAAAAAAAAAAAAAAAAAAATTTGACTGTCAAACATGTGTATTAATCCGGATATGGTCAAAATAATTAACTGGAGAATAGGAAAAGGAAAAAATGTTATGGAATCTATACGAGGAGCAGAAACAAAGGAAAAGGCAACGGGATTTGACCGTTGAAACCAGCTGTATTCTCGGACAAGACAACCCCAGTCCGTCATCGCGTCGTTTGTTGGTACATTTTGGCCCTACTGAGCCTACTTTCTCTCTTAAAATGCGCACATAAGATAAACATAACAACCAAACATGTATTTAATTGCCTGTAACGGCTACAAATAAAGTGGGTTTCTCAGTTCAAGACAGGAATTCCCAAAAACACATCAACTAAGCTATTTGTACAATTATGGTCGACAATTTTAGTAGTTGGTTTAAAAATTAGTTTTTAATAATTTTTAAAATAAATGAACACAATACTGTCAAATGTAAAATTGTCAATCACAATTGTACAAGTTGCATCATTCAAAACACACTGCCTCACTCTTCTTCCACTGTGGAACTGTAGAAAGTTCACTTCTCCAATTATATGAAATTCAAAAAGTAATCACAAAGAAAAGAACAAAATGAAGATAAATTCTTAGCCGTTAGATTATCTGTCCAAGAACCTTTGGTGATTGATGCCAAACATTTCCTCCCTGTCTCTCTCTTAAATATCCTTTCACTCTCACCTTTACCCCACTCTGATTTATTCAGGTTCTTCCCATTTTGCTTCATCTGATTCACTTTTTTTCCTCTCAAGTTTCTTGCTTTTTATTTTTTGCATTTTCTTGAGTGGGTTTTCAAGAAGTTATACATGGCAATGCTCTTGCTGCTTTTAGTTTTGACAGCGTCAGCTGTTTCTGCAGATGAAGGTAAAAACACACAAACACACATTCTTTTAAAGATACTCGTGTAAGAATACTATTATTTTAATAGAGTTCCTTTTTAGTTTTGTTGATAGTTTCATTTGTATGTGCTTTTGAAAGTTCGATTTCGGTATTTTATGATTGTTCAAATGCTGCTGTAGCGGGTAGAAATTTTTTATGTTATTGTGGAATAGTTGATTTGGTAACCTATGTAGAATAGAAGAAACGGGGTATATATGTGCGTTATAAGCATGTTCTTTTTGAGATTTCCCATGTCTAATATATATATTCTGCATTGTTTTCTTGATATTTTAAAGATTTCATTGAGTTTAGAATTGCTTTTTTATTGGGGGTACAAGTAAAGTAGGAAAATATATGAAGAATACCATTGGAGACTAATATTTCTATATTTCTTTCCACATATATTTGTTTTTTTGTGAAACACGAGCGTGCATAATTTTCCCAATTTTCATAATGGTTGGGGTCAAGTCTTTAGCAGGGAGGGGGGGATGTGATAGTTTTACCATTGTTTTCTGGATCACGTCATTGTATACCAGTATCGAGCATTGAAAGTATTCCAGTACGATCAAGTAATAATCCATCGTTGGAAGACTTACCTAGTCAGGCAAACACACAACAAGATCTAATAAACTTTTGTTTCTAATACCACTAGTACTGATAGTACGAAGTTAGAGCTTGATATTTTCTTGGACGAGCCTCTACTACCTAGATCTAATGATTTTGACATATTGGCATGGTGGAATGCAAATTCAACAAAATATCATTCTTTGCAAAAAGTTGCAANAACATAATTGCCTTCTGCCATTGTACAGCTCCCAGCAGCACTATTTGTATTTGCAAATGCCGTAGGAAGCCGATATTTTCTCTTTTCATTTTCTTATATTTTTTTCCCATTGTATAATGGAACAAACAATAACTCTAGAACAAAACAACAAGACCGGAAAAACATTGTTTCCAGCTCATGATTTACTTTTATTCCTTGTTCTATGTATATGTACAAGTTTTCCAACAAGTAGTCCAATTCTTTGTCTCAAGTCGTCAACAATTTATTCCCTTCAGATAGTACTTGGAATCCGAAGGGAATTATTGCCACTTGCTATTATTTGGTGGCTCAGGCTCATTTCTTTCTTCTTCTTTTTTTTTAATTGTTTGTTTTCGGTTGTGATGCTTGTTTCAGTTCAATTCGCGAAAATTTCACGATCAACTTAAAAGTGGCATTTCTCACTATGAACGTGTGAAAAGTGCGAAGTTCCACTTCAGATTATCATTGCATATGTATTTTGTCTGAGGGAAGCACAAGAAAAAACGGTTATTGTTGAATTAAATCTAGAAATCTGCTCTAATTTAAGATCTAAGTTTAATCCTCTAGCATTGCGGGAGTTGTTAAAATCATTGAAATGAGTTTTAATTATTATCGTGCTGTTTTTACCATCAAGTCACGTTAAAGATGTGGATATACCTACATTGTCTCATTTGCTAGGATAATGCCAGTAGAATTTTGTAGTCCTTGGTATTGACCTGTGCATTAAGAAACAAGGAGGATGTTAGTTCACACTTTTGTGCATTTTAGTTTATACAAGTGCTCGAATTTATGAAACCATATTCAATTCATAAAAACTGAATTTTTCCAGATGCATTTGTTGGCGTGAATATCGGAACAGATCTCTCGGACATGCCACACCCGACACAGGTAGTTGCACTCCTCAAAGCTCAGCAAATCCGACATGTCAGGCTGTACAATGCGGACCGTGGTATGCTTCTTGCACTTGCCAATACAGGTATCAAAGTTGCTATCTCTATCCCCAATGAACAACTACTAGGCATTGGTCAATCAAATTCAACAGCTGCAAATTGGGTGTCACAGAATGTTGTAGCACATTATCCGGCTACCAATATTACAACAATCTGTGTCGGTTCTGAGGTTCTAACATCCCTACCAAATGCCGCACGTGTTCTTGTCAATGCCCTAGAGTTTATCCAGTCAGCGCTTGTGGCGTCCAATCTCGATAAGCAAATCAAAGTTTCTACACCTCTCGCATCTTCCATTATCCTCGACTCATTCCCACCATCTCAATCCTTCTTTAACCACTCTTGGAATCCGGTGCTAATTCCCATGCTCAATTTCTTGCAATCGACGGGTTCGTATTTCATGCTAAACGTTTATCCTTACTTCGATTACATGCAATCAAATGGTGTCATTCCACTAGATTATGCTCTTTTAAAGCCTCTTCCTTCGAACAAAGAAGCCGTCGATGCAAACACCCTTCTTCATTACTCTAATGTTTTTGACGCCATGGTTGATGCTGCTTATTTTGCAATGGCTTATCTTAACTTCACTAATATTCCTGTTATGGTGACTGAAACTGGCTGGCCATCGAAAGGCGATTCAAATGAGCCAGATGCTACTTTAGATAATGCCAACACTTACAATAGCAATTTGATAAGACATGTATTGAACAATACCGGGACCCCTAAGCATCCTGGAATTAGCGTTAGCACTTACATTTATGAGCTCTACAATGAAGATACAAAACCCGGGCCTGTGTCGGAGAAGAACTGGGGACTATTTGATGCAAGTGGGGTGCCTGTGTATATTTTGCACTTGACCGGCTCAGGATCCGTGTTGGCAAATGATACTGGAAACCAGACTTTCTGTACTGCAAAAGAGGGCGCAGACGCCAAAATGCTGCAGGCTGCTCTGGACTGGGCTTGTGGGCCTGGCAAGGTGGATTGTTCGCCTCTATTGCAGGGACAAGTGTGTTACGATCCAGATAACATTTTTGCACACGCAACTTATGCCTTCAACATGTATTATCATCAGACGGGAAAGACTCCTGAAAGTTGCGATTTCAATGGGGTGGCTACCATCACTACCACAAATCCAAGTATGTTGAAACTACTCTGATATAACCCTTGTTTGATTTAGATTTTTTCGAAATCTCTTAATCTCAAACTCATTTTCAATCACATCATCACCCAAAAAAATATTTTTGCGCGTTGACTAGTAACTTTTTCCCATTTTTATCACACATCCTCCAAAAAATCACTTCTCACAAATGAACATCAAGCAAGGGCATAATTTTAATGCTATATTTTGCATATAGATGAGCTGGATGACTTAAATTTCTTCATTGAACTATTGTTGCAGGTCATGGTTCTTGCTTATATCTCGGAAGGTATATAAATTTTCCACTAGTGTCTTATTTTCTTTCTTAGATGGAAGACAACCCACACATAGACACACACATTTATGATTACAATGTTTAGTCCTATTTAATATTGTGTACCAAACATGCTTTGATTATCTGACTTCAGATATTGATTAGCTATTATGCGTGCATTTTAATATTCCTTCCATGTTCATGCAGTGGAGACAAAAATGGAACCCTTCTAAATAGTACCATTCCAGCTATGGATTCCAAGAGCTCAAACTCTGCTGCCAAGTTCATCTATGGCAATGTGTTTTCAGCTGCAGCATATATTGTGGTTGGAGTAATAGGATGGAGTGCTATGCTATTGTAGCTTGGTAACTCAACCAAGAACAACTTAAAAGAATTTTGAGCTAATTTTCTGTTGCACAAAAATTTCCGCAATATAAAATGCATCTGTCTCGTGAAGAAATGAATGACAAATTTCGAGGTGAAGAGTAACAATCAGATCCACGTGATTTTTGCACTGAAAGTAGAAAGTTATGTACAGAGAACTTACTGAAAGACCGTATTCTTTAGCTGGTTAGGAGATTATGGGGATTGTTGAATTAAGGTTTGTACTGAGGTAATATATATTTTTTTTCCTCTTGATTCTCGTACTACTCTTCCCTAAACAAAAGCTTCCAAGAAAACATTTTTCTTAGAAATATGAGTGAAAGGCAGTAAAATGGATAGAGCAACTCACAATGTTGTTCAATACAATGTACTGACATATGTTACATATCCTTGGAATAATTTGAGATGAAAGTCGGACTACAAACTTGAAATTCTATCTTTTAAATCTCCTTTGATTTTTTATCATATTATCATTGTATGTGGAACTGGCTATCAAAGATTGGAGCAAAGTTTCCTTAGCATCCAATGCTATGTTTATGTAATCTGTTCTATTTATAGGCTTCTTAAACTTATTGAGTACTCAAAACTGTTCAAGGGGATGGCACTGGAGCAGCTGAAGGAGGGTGAGAGAAAAGCTCGGCGAAGAGTTTTCCTGCAAGCACTTCATTTGCAGCATCTGAAGGATGGAAAGCATCCCAAAATACGTACTCGCTATGATTCTGGCATACCTTTGAGTTAGGTACACAAAGCCCTCCAAGTTGTGTGTCCACATTGCAGCATGATGTATTCGATACCTTAAAACCTGATTTAGTAAAATTCAAAATCAGCTTCACTTATGACTACACTGGTTTTGTTCGAGTGTAAATGTGTTTTTTGTATATAAAAGTATTCACCCAGCCTTACCATATGCAGTAGGGTTGTCGATTAAATCAAGAACTGCTTGATAAGCGTCTGCAAAGGTTAATTGTGCAGATGGGAGATGTCTATTTAGATTGGCTATTAGCTTCTGTACTTCGGAGTTAAATTGCTGCACCCACAGATTGACTTGCTTTAGGCATTGTCCTCGGCTTGATTTTACCCTCTGGGACGGGATGCAGCCAAGCGGGCCAAGCCCGTGGAACATCATCTTTCGTGCACCAAGTCGGTAAAGCCTCTGATAAAACAGTTTCAAGAAATTGCATCTAAATAGTAATCAAATTAATATCCCAGGTTTCATATGATTAGCGTATTAATTGTGAATGCATTTTAAGTGATTCCCGGAATTTTTATAGAACAAATTATTTTACTGATTTGATTGGAAGATTTTCTTACTGTGAGTTGTTCGCCTAAGGTTGAGATTAGAAGCCCCACAAACTCATCATGTGTGTATTGTTGACCATCTGATAGAAAGGGCTGAAGAAAATTGTTGACGTAGTCGTTGCTACCTGAAAGATGACGTTGAAGAGGAAACATTTGAATCGGAAATTTGATTAGAATAATATAATGAATAAGATTTTAACATTTTTGTTGTTTGTGTTTCAGTAGTTAACGGTGATGTTCAGTCTATCTTATAAAACAGTTTAATTATATTATTTCTTATTAGAAGAGATGCATAGAGATCGCCACATTTACTTGCGAAGTTTAAAGGAAAAAATTCTGTATTCTTTGGGTTGGCAAATGGCAACCATACCTAATCCAATGAAATAGACTGCTTCCTTGCAAAGCTTATTGGCTGCCTCTTCGCCTATTCTAGCCTTGATTGATTCCTTTGTCTTCTCAAAATTCTTTATCTGATCATCAAATGATAGCCTCTGTATCTGCTAATGCAAAGGCTTACAGCAATGAAATATGAAGGCAAGAATTGTTAAACCAAATTAATATTATGGGATTTATAATTTTAGGTCATTTCCATTGAAAAGTACTATAGGGAAATAAAGATTACAAAGTAAAGCCCTGTGTCATTGAGAATTCCAGCTCCACCAGATGCATAATTCACTCCTTCTAGCAGTGCATCATCATTTGGTGCCAGTGAAAGATATGGTGGGGGTGAAGCGATCCCAAGCTTTGAAGCTGAAATTTTCCATAAAATAAAGATAAATAATGTCATTTCATTGTTGAAATTTTCAGTGCAATTTGAAACAAATCATAATGAAGAAAGAATACAGATAATCTATTACATATAATGTCACCAATGGTTCTTCCATTTGTGAATCTCCCTGTTGCTTTTCCACCAATATAATCAACCCCGTAAAATGGATAATTCGACTTCGCAAGGGAGAGTTGTAGGTAGTTGTTGTTCCCAACTTCTGTTAACGAGTCACCGAAAACAAAGGTGACTAAGGACGCGGCCATCGAAGGGGCGGCCGCTAAGGCTGCTGAAATGATCAAGACATTGCAAATTGCTGCCATTTTTGCCATCTTGCTGAAAATGTGTAAGTTGAGGCACTTTATAAGGGGTAATTCAGTTGCTGTTCAGTGGTTTTTTTTGAGTCAAGCCCACTTCCTAAGTTTCCACATATTAGGTGATTGTTTTCCATTGTGGAGAAGCTTGCATTTTCTGAACCTGATGAGAGCTCATGAGGATCCTTTACTCAAATCTGTCAGTTGGGTTGTTGATAGTTTGTCTTCAAACAGTTGGCCCTCTCTTATAGTTGGCCAACTCATTTCAAGAATTGGGCAAACATATATAGCACATGGTAGATGTTTTCTTATAGAATTCTAAATTCTTGTATGGCGTTTCGAGTTGGGCACAACTAGTTATTCACACCAAATCATCAATACAGTAGATAATGATGACATGTTTGATACATTAAATTAGATAATTTTGAATTAATAATAAAAAAAGACGTCAAGCACAGCTAAGTAACAATGCTTATTTGATACGTTGAATTAGACAATATTGAATAACATTAAAAATGTTATGTCCAAAAGTGATATTACATTTCTCTTTCAAATTCGCAAGTAATTTTGGCATTGATTTTCAATGTTTCAGTTAAAAGTCCTAATCATATACAGAAATTCTTATCCACCACAGGTTGCCGCTTGAATTTACATTTAATGCAAAATAATTTCTCTATAAATAGTTTTTTTTTATTGTGTGTAATCACTAGTTTAGGGCGTAAATTGAAAGCAAAATTCCCTTTATCATTTATTTTTCTCTATTGAGTTTTATTTCTTAGAAATAGAGTTTTCCATTTATTTCTTTTATTAATTACAATATCTTAATTGATTATAATCGTCAAGAAATGGAGTTGAATTGGATATCTATATATGGATCAAATTCTTGTGAATAATATAGCCACATTTGGTCTTGAAACAACATATAAGATAGACTTATATATCTTGAATCTTATCTTAAATAATCGTTTTGATGGACAAAATTAAATTAANTTTTTTATATTGAATTAATTAAATTATTTTATTTTTTTAAAACAAATTAGCAAATTAATTAAATAAATCATATCATTTTGTAATTTTAAGTTTAAAGCCCATTAGCCCATTTTAAAGACAAGAAACGGTGGAGTTTGGGATCCATTAGCCCATTTTCGAATTTGCTCATTAAATTTAAAGCCTTCAAATAAGATAAAATTCTAAGATCACTTCTTTCTCCTGAAATCCTAAGCAATTTCCAGAGCCGCCGTCCAGCACTTCTAAATTAGGTACCCATTTATGCACTATTTAAGAACTATACAAATTTTGTTTTTATAATTGTGTTCAACTTCCATAATAAGGATCTAGTATGAATTTCTTTTCTAGGAGAGGATTTTTTATTTATAATTCTTATGTTTTCTGTTGTCGTTTTCATTTTTTTATTTATTTTAGGGATAAATTTAGCATAAATAGAGCTTGGAACTGTCATTAATTTGAGGAAACTGCAATGTAAAATTCCGGATTGAAACCTGTTTGGTCCAGTCATAATTTTCAATATACTTTATTGTTTGCAGCTTTTGTTAGCACCAGTTTGGATGCTCAAATGGAAGACAAGAGACAAAATGTTGTGAGGATGGATTTTATTGTAAATATTTTGATGAGACTGAAGGTGGAAAAGCAAAGAAGGGTCCACCTACAAGTTATATTGGGAGAAGGCTAGAAAATTTGCCAAATTTCTAAGAACCTTTTATGATGTCACATTGAAGTTTAGTGGTTTATTGAGTGTTACTTCCAATATTTACGTTCATGAAGTTTGTAAAATTGAGCAAATTTTGAAAAAAAATGGGTGACAAGCAAGATTATTTGCTTAGTAGTATAGCAAATAGCATGAAGATTAAGTTTGACAAGTATTTGGGTAATGTTGATAAAATAAACAAGATTTTGATTGTAGCTGTTGTGCTTGATCCTAGGTATAAGTTGGAGTTTGTTGTACATTGCATTGGTATCTTGTATGATTGTGTTAAGGTTGAAGCCATAAAAAATGAGGTCATGAAATTATTGTATGCTTTGTATAACCAATACAAAGGATGACATTGTTCAAAGAGTGGAGCCAGTGGAAGTGGAAGTGTTGGCGCTGAATCTAATGATGGAGTCACTTTGTTGGAGTGTTCAGATGATGATGATTGGGATGATTGTAATTTTGATTTTGAATACAAGAAAATGAAAACTAGCAAAATGGATTTTTCTGGAAAAGATGAGGTACAACGATATCTAATGGAACCCACCGAAGATGCTACTGATGGAGATTTTAACATTTTACATTGGTGGAAGATTAATAAATCAAGATTTGAATTTTTATCTGAGGTTGCAAGGGATGTTCTTGCCATTCTTGTATTTACAGTTGTTTCTGAGTTAGCATTTAGTACTGGAGGGTGCATTCTTGATCCATTTAGGAGTTCTTTAACTCCTAAAATAGTTGAAGTCTTAATTTGTACACAAAACTGGCTAAGGGAGGATTCTAGACTCTTGAAAGTTTCCCAATATGAAATTTGCATTGAAAAAACAGAGTTCTATGAGGGCATTGAGAAAGGTAATAATTATATTATATTTTTTTATTAAATCTTATTAGTTGAATAATTTTTAGTTTATTTGTGTTTGTTAATTGTGCCTTTTCAATTATACTTGTAGAGTTTCTTACCATGACAAATCAAGCAATTGATGATTAACTCAAATAGTTGGTAAGTATTACCAATACTTAAAAAATAT
>CAIGRB010163421.1:0-60676 GCA_903798255.1 Fraxinus quadrangulata
AATTACACTCTCCTATAAATACACGAGTCTATGCACGAATTGTTATGGTAGTTAATTATTATTCTCTTACTTCATATCATTATTTAGAGATCCAAGAACATATTCCTCATTTGTAATTTATTCTTAAGATCATTCAACCACACTTTGGAAAAACATCAAATTGAAGAATCCAAAATACCTAGTTCCTAAACATTCTTGAGAAGATACTTTTTCAATTGAACTTCAAATGCTACTGGAGGTTGAGAAATGTTGGACTACAAGCGCGGGGAAAGCACAAGAACGAGGAGTTCTTTGAATTCCACTTGGAAGAGACAATTGCAGAAGATCAAGAGCGCTGGTAGGTTCAACTGATCTCGGAGGTTACAAGAATTAGATCGGGAAGTCTAGTAGAGTTGGCTAGACAACATCTTACTGTAAATCCGTATTGTCTATGGTGGATGTAACTGGATTGGTCCCGGAGTTTTTATCCAATTGGATTTATCAGTCATCAATATTGGTGTTATTTATTGCTTTTTTATTACGAACTGCAACGATTCAACTTAGGATAATTGGATTATTTGTTGAATCATTTAGAAACAATTAAAAGTGACTTGTTGTTTGTTAATTGTATAATTCTGCACGGTCAAACTTAATTAGTAAACTACGTAATCCGAAATTTCAATCTCTATGGCATCTTCCATTTTCCTTGATCTAGTTTGTAAATTTAACAAAAAATTGCCTTACCTCTTTATCGATTTAGCGGCATCTTCCATTTTCCTAAATAGTATTTGTCGATTTACCTCTCTTTGTATACCATCGCTCTAAGCTTGTCCACTAATTTTTCGGACCTTTCAATGGTTCCTTCAACTGAGAGTTGTTTTCCATTAGCGAACCAAAATAAAAGTTATCCACCAATGTATTTTGGTTTTAATTTGGGATTTGGGGTTAGGTGGTGGAGTTTGTTTGGTGGCGATTTTGATGGGGTGGGTAGTGGTGGCCGGTGGAAGGTGGTTGGTGGAGGTGGTCGGGTGGTTGATTTTGGGTGGGGGTAGGGGGTGAGAGGAAGAGGAAGAAGATGATTGTTTTGTTTTGTCTTATTTGTCATTTTTTAATTTAATAAATTTAATTGTTTAATTTGATAAATAAAAAGTTACTCTTCTGTCCATTTTTTAAATATTAAAAATTTGGTCAAAATTAAATTTTTGAATTGTGGATGAAAATCGTCCAAAGGGCCTCTCCTAAAACATTTGAAAATGTTATGGGTGATAGTTGCTACAAATCAAAACTCTAGAAAAAATCAACTAGTGTTTCAAATGTTTGAGATTTTTGTTGCAATTATCCCTAAAATATGATACAGAAAGTTCATTTTTAACAGAAGTGAATAAAAATACAGGATGTAAAGATAAAATAAGGCACATTTTGAAAAATCATCTCATGTATACAAACTTCTTAATACTAATCTTGTATTTTAAAATATTATAATGCACCCTACATTATTTCTGTATCGTCTCAATCCTCGCTTTACATTTTGACCAACCTAAGCCCCTTAAATCCATGCCACCTCATCTCCCTAGTATACTTCGGTCTCATTCACTTCCTTTTATTGCATTTCAGCCCGTCTTAAATCTCATTCTCACTCTCACGATGCATTCCCATGCTATTTTCCCCCTTTCTCGTCGCCTTCTCTTGTATTGGTTTGACCAAATGAGAAGATAACTTTGTATGAGTTAAGGTTGATTTCAATCAAGTTGGTCAATTCAATTGACAAAGATGCAACTAGTGTAAAAAAAAATATTTTTTTATTTAAAAACTTTATATTAAAAAATTAGAAAAAGAACATTAGAAAACAGAGTTATTACCTTGTAACTAGGAATTTTAATATGGGTCGTCCATTTGGACGGCCTATATCTCGGCCCGGGAAAAGCATGAGTCGGGCCAACTCATGGCTCGAGCTGAGCCCAATTTTGGAGCGACAACTCAAACTTGAGCCGCCATACGCCACACAGGCCCTTTTCCACTCACGACGAGCCGAGTCAAGTTTTTTCAAAAAAATAAGTAAAAAAGGTTTTAAAAAATAAATAATTAAGTTGCAGGCAGCAGTCACGAATTAATATTTTTAAAAAATAGAGCCAGCTCGACTCATAAAAGCTCAAGCCGAAAGTTGAGTCGAGCCTAAATTTTTTTTGCTGGGCAATAGCTCGGTTCGGGCAAAAAAAAAAAGTTCAAACCATTTTTACTTACGTCAAGCCCGGGTTTCGAGTTTCGACTCGTGACTCGACTCGACTCCACTCGACTAATTGACACTCCTATTTGTAACTCATAAAAGAAAAAAATAAAGAGTATCAAAGAAAAATGATATAAAAAAGGGGGTAATTAGCACATAACTTTCCAATATTTCATTGTTATTGTGGAAAACGTTCATACCTTTCTTTTTTGACATTTTCATCCTTATTTTCACATTTCATTGTGCAAAAGGTCATTTTCACCTATTTTCTCAATTAAAAATTATGAAATGATGAATATACCATTCTCTTTAAATAAAAGAAAAAGAAAAAAAACTAATTGCAACTACAGTCTCAAAATTTTTTAAAAAACGCAAATAAGCTCATGTTTGAGCTACATTATAATTTTCATTTTCATTCTTCTACTCATTTTCAACCACACATTTTTCAATAAAATAATATTTTCCTTCACATCAATAACTTTTTCTTATTTTTCAACCACTTATTCACCATCACATCAAAAAAAATGCATTATTTCCATTTTAATGTGCATCAAACAGGGGCTAAGTTACAAATAAATTATTAAAATAGCAATTAATACATAATGTCCATATCTTTCACTGTTATTGCGAAAAAGTTCATAACTTACATTTTTTGACATTTCACCCTTAATTACACATTTGATTGCGCAAACCACAATATCTATCTATTTTCATCCAATTTCTCAATAAAGAACTGTGAAATAACGAATATAACATCCTGTTTAAATAAAATGCTAAAGAATTAATTCCAATCATAATTTCAATTTTTTTAAAAAGTGCAAAAAAGTCCTCAATAAATTATTAAAAATTTAAATTTTTTAAAAACGTACAAACGAGCCACAAATAAATTTATTTGATAAAAAAATTCAAACTAATCCCAAATAAATTATTAAAGAATTAGAAATTAAAAAAATTATTTTTTATTTAAATAAGAGGGTATATTCATTATTTCACAGTTCTTTAGTGAAAAATTGGATGAAAATAGATGGAAATAATGGTTTGCACAATCAAATTGTAATTAAGGGTGAAAATGCCAATAAAAAAAAGGTATGAATTTTTTCGCAATAACGATGAAAGATATGGACATTATGTACTAATTATCATTTTAATAATTTATTTTTGATTTATCTGCGCTTTTTAAAAAAAATTGGGACTGTGATTGAAATTAATTTTTTCTTTTTCTTTTTGTTTTATTTAAAGAAAAGTGTATATTTGTCATTTCATAATTTTTAATTGAGAACAAAGGTTAAAAGGGTTTTTTGCGTAATGAAATATGGAAATAAAGGTGAAAATATCAAAAAAAAAAGTGAGAATATTTTCCACAATAACGATAAAAGGTAGGAACGTTACATGCTAAATTACCCTATAAAAAAAACTATAGAGGATAAATATTGGATCATCGCTGATGAAATCATGTGGAAATATTTTGGAGTTTTTTTTTTCCTTTATCTAAAAAATATCCACATGGACATTAGCTACTAGTTTCAGTTGTTGCCTTGGGATGAGCAAAAACCAAATTGCATAACCATACGGTCCATACCCCACTTCCTCTTCCAATAATTCTGGGCATCAATCGTCTCGTTTGTTCTACCTCGGTAATTATTGTCCTTTTATTCTGTTTTTGGTATCTGGGTTCAAATTTTTTCGTTCTTTTTGGTACTGAATTTATGGTTTTTTTTTTCGTGCGGGAAAAAGAGGTGAACAGTAGATGGCGAGTCAATCTGATTCTCCGCCAAATCCCATAGATGAAAAGCCCCAAAACCCGGGTTTGTTCTCTCTTTAATTGTATCTTTATTGGTTAAATTAAAATTTTCATTTTTTTGACTGCTATAATGTACGTTTTTCTTTTGGGAAAGTTTAAAAATATGGAATTTAATTAAGCACGAATAATTGAACTTCTGACTCAATGAACGGACCGTTTATGCTTGGCCATGCTTAAAATAAGTAAAAGTTAGTATCTTGCTTTTATTAATTTTGCCAAATAAAAAATTTACTTATTTACTAATAAGTATATTTGTTTATAAGTAAAGTTTTCAAGCTTAGCTAGACATGCTGCGTTTTAGTAGAAGGAAATTCTAGTTGCTTTAGTGTAGTGTATGTCAATGAGAAATACACGATTTGCTGATTCTACAGATTATAAGTATGTTTACAGTATAATTTGACCGCTTTTCTTCCAGAACCCAATAAGTATCCTATGGCATTTTAGCCTATTTTTTATGTTGGTTGTTACAAGGGAACCTACACATAAAGTTCCATGTAATTTACGAATTTGGTGTTTATTTAAAGCCCACCTTGGTAAAAAGAGGCAAAATCAGTTTTATGGAGTATACTTATATTTGCACAAAGTGGATTTTTTAGTTCATTAAAACTAGATAAATTTTGAGCCAAGGCAGGGTCGTAATTGGAAAAGTTAAATAAGGTGCCTTTTTCAATTCTTAAATATAAGTCATATCTGCATTTAAGATGTCCTAGAATTAAAGGACATTTAATGGACACTTAGACCGGTGCTAAACATCAGTGGGGTTAAATAACATTATTCAATGAATTAATAAGGAATTTTTATATAATGAACCTGCATTTGCCACATCAAGGTTTCAATATCTGTACATTTTGTGAGAATGACAAGTGCACTTGGTCGCCAAATTGATTTCTGATTCCAATTTTATGAAAGGTTATTTTCTGAACCAGTTTCCAGTTACATTCTCAATTTATGGTCTTGAAAACCCACAGAATTTAAGCTTCTGGGCATTTGACTTTAAATTGCTTCAAAATATTTCGTTTTTGATGAATGATTCTGCCTTTTGTTCTTCTTTTTGAGGCAAGAACTGTTCTAGAGAAGGTGCTTTTTATGCTAATCAGTTTTATGCATTAAAAAATTGTATTTTTAAGTGCTCTTAAACACATGAGATATTACCAGTTTTGTGCTTCCTGTCCATCATCCATAGTATTTGTCTTCTGTTCTGATTATTCTGTGTGCCAACAATCGGCATGAGATGTTTGCACATTATCCAATGTGAGCCAGCTTTTATATTTATAACCTTGGCCTACAGAGCAAATATTATAAGCTACGAGCTGATGGAAGTAACATAGAAATTGTAATCAGTCTTTCCCTCCGTCTTCCCAGATATGCTTGTGTCAAAATCTGGCTGCCGATGATAATAGTATCCAATTTGAATTACAGTTTCGCAGGTTACACAAGCAGCAGTAGATGATCGTCAAAATGCCAAGGCAGAGACTGCAAAGGAGAGTTCTCCAACTTCTGTATTTGTAAACTCGGAACCAATTAGAGAGGATCAAGTGCAAAATGCTGTAAAGTTTCTTTCACATCCTAAAGTTAGGGGATCTCCAGTGGTTTATAGAAGATCATTTCTCGAAAGGAAGGGACTCACGAAAAAGGAGATAGATGAAGCCTTCCGTCGTGTTCCAGTAAGTAACCCTTCCCCATTCCCACTCTTGGGTAAACAAATTATGTGAAGTATGCATCTATTTGTACTCTGGTGGGTGATTATGAGAGGGGAAGGTAAGTGTATGGCCTAACTGGTTTCTGTAAATTGCAGGATCCAACCCCAGCTGTTACAGCTTCAGAGCCGGTTGCCACTAATCAAGGTAACAAATTTTAATGTTTGATTGAGATTCTCACCCTGTCTTAACAATACGAACTTGACCTGCCTAATATGTTCCTATCTCTCTACTTCCACATTGATAGCAGATGGGCAACTAAAATCTTCGTCAAATATTCAATTGCAAGCCCCGACACAAACTCTGCAGCCTGGACCAGTTACACCTGCAGGAAACATTTCGAAAATGGGGACATTCTCTCGATTCCACTGGTCTCATGCGCTTCTTGCTGTAGGACTTCTTGCAGTTTCAGGAGCTGGAACGGCAGTACTTTTCAAGGTATAGTTTTGAAAACCTAGAATTTAACATGTTATGTCGTCATTTGCTGGACTGTTACTCTTTCATGAGGAAATAACTTACATCCGAATGGTATACTATTCCTAATATGATCTCATAATTATGCGGTACGTGCTTATGTCAGAATTCAATCGTTCCAAGGTTGAAAGCTTGGGTACGCAAGGTTGTATTGGTAGAAGAAGAGGGCCTGCTTGAGAAAAACAACACAAAAACAAGTGCGGCAGAAGAAGCTGCTGCTGCTGCAAAAGCTGCAGCTGCTGCAGCTTCTGATGTAGCCCGTACAAGCCAGGAGATGTTGATGTCAAAAACTGAAGGTGGGTTTGTAATGGATTCCTGCCAATTTGTCCTGGACTATTACCATTTTCATGTTTCCTATTCTACAGATTTTTAGTTGCTCTTGAAAGTGACTCTTAATCAGTACTTATGTTTGTCATTATTCACATTCTTGGCAGAGAAGAGATGCTTTGAGGAGCTTATCAATATGTTAAATGCACAAGTTCGTGAGATGAAGTCAATGAGTAATGCCATACAGAAACTGGAAGGTTAGTAAAGAAATTGCTCTCTGTGCACGTTTGAAATTTTTGTGTATGTGCTTTTTCCCCCTTGTTGGGATTTGACTTATTTTATTTCTTACCTCAAGTCAAGTAGTGTGCAAATGTGTAGACAGTTATCAAGAATTAGCCGGATACATCACTTGAGAGCTCGCTTCCAGTTTCAGTGGCCTTTGTGTCATTTGTGTTTGTTCAACATTCTTTGCAAATTGGAATTTTCCTCAAAATAGTTGATGTCAGCGTGTTTCTTTTGAGGCCTTTCATGTTTCTATCAATTGGCCAAGTAAAAAGAATGATTCATTAAGCATATGATACTTAGCTCTACACCTGTAACTTCCTCCTAACTCATGAAGTGCCGTTTTTCGTGGACCATGTGTCCTGAGCACGTGTTCATCGTGACCCTTATTTTTCTTTTGGAACTTCATGATCCTTATTAGCTCTCTCCTTCTCTTCCCACTTCAGTCTAAAAAAATTATTTCAACGCCTATGGATAAACTTTCTTTTCCGCGATGGGAATAAATAGTTGATTTGAATTTGTGATTCTGTGTAATTTAAATTAATTAAAAAAGGTGCCAGGGACACATGGCATCTTCTTCGCTGGACAGAGAACGAGCTGCATCATGCTAACGTAGAGCTAAGTAATGGAGACCAAAGCCAAGAGACCCTATTTATTTACCTCCCTTGACCATTCATATCCTCTTTTTATCTACCTTTTTTTTTTACTTTTTGGGTAATATGATTCTTGATTTCTTTCTTATCGTCTTCTTTACATCAGTGTTTTTCCACGGATTGTCTCATCAATGAATTTCTGCTTAGTGGTCCGTTTTCTCTGTTAATATCAGGGCAAAGTACTATGCATGGAAGAATTACTGTTGAAAAACAAGATGATCAAAGGGTCTCACAGAGGAGTTTGAGGGTGAGCTGATTATCATTTATCAGCATAAAATTTATGAAAATATGTGAAGCTAACTTTTATGAACGAGTCTTCCTGTTGTTTTATTCCATATTATTCATGGTTTTCCAGGTACCTTACGCCAATGGCAAGATGAATGATGATCCACGTTCAGGTATATTTTTCGATCAATTGTTGATTTTCCTTGTTCAGATTTTACTTGCTCCTTAATATCCATGATATATTGAATATTCTTTAATCAGTGAGATCTTTGTCTCCGCCTGCTCCTGTGGAACCGTCTGTTGCTCCACACCCAAAATCATATATGGAGGTAAATATTTTACTCCCGGTTGCTTCCTGAAGTTTTATAGATAAGAAGATTTACTTTTTCGTGATCATGAATTTTCCCTAATAAACAGAACGATTTTACAGATTATGGCTATGATTCAAAGAGGGGAGAAGCCGTCCAACATTAGAGTTAGTCCACTCCGTTAACCTAGGAGTTTGACATTTCTTGGTTACAGTTTTGAAATTTTCATGTTTATTATTTTGTCTCAGGAGATCAATGATGCACCTCCAAATCCTAATCAACCAGTACCAAATCCTCATTTAGCACCAAGGGCTAAGGTTCGTCTTTTAACATTTCTATTTGTCTTGTTTTTCCTATTCTTTTGGCTTCAAGTTGGCTAATTTGTTCAACCAGTCAATCATTCTTTTGAACATTACTTCCGCCTTCCCACCTTCTGGAATAATTATAAAAGAAAAGAGAAGTTTGTTTAATTTATTGAGCAGGACTAGGGAACTGAGTAAACATTTGTTTTTTTACTAGTTTTTCGAGTTTGCCTTGTTGACTGATAAATGATAATATGAATAAGGTAATGTCGTGATAATTTAACAGCTCCCAGATATTTACTAACAGTACACCGTCCTGTCCTGTGAACAGCCTTGGGAGGTTGGTCAAGCTCCAAACAGCTCCAGCAATTTTCTTCAGTCGCAAGGAAGCGGCGAAGCCTTATATCATGAGTTCAATGATAATCAGTCAATTGCAGACAATAAAGTACCTTGGTGGGAACAGAAAAATGCCCGAATCACTGAAATTGAAGCTGGTGATGAAGAGAGGTTTGGATCTTCCAATGTAGTTAGCAATGAGCGGCCAGTTCAGCGGTCGTGGGTTCCTCCCCAGCCACCACCTGTTGCTATGCAAGAAGCCGCTGCAGCCATTCGTCAGCCAAAGAAGACATTTCATTCGAAAGAACAATTGACCGATGACCAATTGCTGGCTCGTTCTTCAGATGTAACAGATGAGTTGCACCGGATCACAAGAATCTCTGAATCAGGTGGTGTAGTGAATGCCAATGGAGGAACTTCAGGGCTTAACTCGAGTGAGATACAAAGAGAAGAAGACAACTCGTATTTTGAAACATGATTAACTGAGGACACTATTTTACATTGATATCAGGTACGTGTGTCACTTGGTAATACATATTATGACAATAATCGAAGAGATAGCGAAGAAATTTTATGTCGATTTGTACATTTGTATTATTTAGTTGGAAAAGATCAAATACACTATGGAGGTGATATACAGTAACTTGAGATTATATGGTAAAATAAGTTGATTATTTAACCTGTCTTATCTTGTGATTGACTATTTGTTTCTTATCTTAGATCTTGTTTGGCTAAACCTAAAGAATGAGTACTGCCAAATAAGTAATTTATTTCTTTAGTGCTGAGGAAAACCTTGTAGCTTTGGCAAATGGATAGCAAGTACATATTCGGTGTGCAATACTGTTCTGAATGACATATGAATATTACTTTTCAATATTTTCGCTCGAAATTGACTGCAACTCAACTACATGAATATTTTTACGTCGTCTTGTTGAGTTGGACACTACTTCTTGATCAAAAAGACATTATCTTTGCTATTACAACTGCCTTCTTATTTATTCACTAAATATGGGAAGAAAAGATTGCTTCACTGTGCTTCCATTGACCATTTGCATGTTAGGTGTTTTTCACATGGGCCTCATTTATATCATTGTCATATTATTTAGGACTAGATTCATGAATATGATGGGTTTGGCTAAGCTTAAAAGTTATTATTTATAAACATAATTGGATAAATTATCACTTTAATTATTTATAAGTTAACATAGTTTTTGATATGCCAAAATAAGTCACTTATTTTTAATTTTGACTATAAACAATTTTTTTTTTTTTTTTTTGAACTCACTATAGTTGTATATAAATTATAACCTCGAGCAAATATGTGTTCTATGAACATTAAACCTTCACAAATTATGAATCGAGCTCGGGACCTTTGGCCAACATCACTCTTAAGTGCAATGGAGATCATCATTCTAAGTCGTGGACCTTCTTGAGCACACTATAAACATTTTTTTTTTTGAACTCAGTATAGTTGTATATAAATTATAACCTCGAGCAAATATGTGTTCTGTGAACATTAAACCTTCACAAATTATGAATCGAGCTCGGGACCTTTTTGGCCAACATCACTCTTAAGTGCAATGGAGATCATCATTCTAAGTTGTGGACCTTTTTGAGCACACTATAAACAAATTTTTTTTTTTTAACTCACTATAGTTGTACATAAATTATAACCTCGAGCAAATGTTTGTTCTGTGAACATTAAACCTTCACAAATTATGAATCGAGCTCGGAACCTTTGGCCAACATCACTCTTTAAGTGCAATGGAGACATCATTCTAAGTCGTGGACCTTCTTGAGCACATGTTTGCCTGTCTTAACTATTTATTTGCTGATGATACGCACAAGTTTGTTCATAAGCTCAATTTCTAAATTTAATATTTAGAGATTCTTGTATGTTAGGACCAACAAATATTTGGCACGAATGCAATTAAAGTTTAACACGTCCGAATTCTTTTTATTTTTCACATAAAGGGACGCTTTATGTGGGTGCGCGCACCTTTGACCGACCATTTCTCTCGCTGAATAGGAAGCATACACGTTTAGATTATTTATTATGCGTTTATTTTAAATAGTTCGTGGAATTAGTGGTGGTAATATGATAAGGTTTAATTTAAGTCAAAGTTAACAATTAATTTTAAATACATATTTTATGAGATTCAAAATTTTTGAATCACGTATTTCATCAACTTTTATTAAAAATATATCATTTTAATCCCCATCAAGGACTAATTAATGAGATTATTATAGTATAAATTGTTTCATAATATATTTGAAAGAGTTGCAATGAAGATTAATAGTTATTCACACCATTGTAACTTATTACTAGTCACTCCTTAAAAAACTATTTGGAATTATTGTAGAATAATGAAGTTTTGACGTTGTCGAGGAAATAATTTAATCTCATAAAAGTCTAAAAGCATGTTCGGAAGTTGTTTATAACTGTATAAATTATTAATGAATAGAAATAAATGATGAATAAGTGTAGTACTCATTACTTCCGAATTAGAGTACTGTTATTTAGCACCACGTGTATTTGACAGTGTCATTAAATTATACGTTTAATTAAATACAAAAATTTATAACTCATTTATTAAGACATTGTGTGTTGACAATTAGATTGGTACCTTAGTGTCACTGGATGTCATTATTTTTAAAATTATGTTAGTGAAGCACCGGCCCATTTAGAGGACAAAGTGGATGAAAGTTGCATAAAAGATCAATTTCGCACACAGAATCGAAATGATGAGTTCTGATTCTACATGAGAGTCATACTTCAGGAACATTTGTATAAATAAGTGAATTATAAAGTCAACACAAAATAAAATAAATAAATTATGAAAAATTGATCATGATCCATTATTTTCTTGATTTTAATTTCTCGTAGGTTGCACCTCGTGACACACACGATACTCGACAAATTAATCCAGACAGTACTTACATCTCACAACTCCCTCTCTCCCCCATCTCTCCCTCTCTCCCTCCTGACTCCTTGTAAAGATTTCATATTCTTGAATTAACACTGACCTTCCATTTTCAAATTTCAATAGACTGCGTAAGAGTATTTGACTGGTGGCAGAGTGACACACCATGGCTCTGAATTTGCTCTCGCCGACAGATATCAAGTCCTTCTCTTTCCTCGACATCTCTAAATCCAATCATAACCTTAATCTCCTCAAATTCCGAGGTTCTCTTCCTATACATATTCGTGTGTTTGTGTGTCTCATTGGTTTATTAATGTTTTTGGCATGTTTGAATTGTTGAGTGGAACTCCATTGGAGAGCTTAATTGTGTTTTTCTGTTCATGTAAATTATGTAGAATTTTGTTCTGTATGACAGAAAAGAAATTGATACATAGGTGCAGGGTTGGTTATATTTTTAATTTTTGCAATTATCATCATATTATAATTGCTATAAGTTTTTATTTTTTTTGGTTTCTTGTCTTTGTGGGCTGTCTATATTTCTCTATTCGAGTTGATTTAAAATATTTCTTGGTGCAATTTTGATTTGTTAGTTTAAAAGTCTGATTCTTCTGTGCTATCTTTATCTGCCTAGATTATTTATCCAAGACGGATCTAAAATCTGAAACTTTAATTACCTTTCCGTCTTTTGGTTTGAGAGATTTTTTAAGGATGATTCTTTTTCTATTTTTAGCTTTTTGTGTATTTTGGTGAATTCCTTCAGGTGGCTTTGCTTTGAAAAAGAAGGAATGTGTAAGGACTGCTGCAAAGAGAGTCCAGTGTTCAGCTCAGCCACCACCTCCGGCTTGGCCAGGACGGGCTGTTGCAGAACCGGGCTGTAAAAGTTGGGATGGTCCAAAGCCTATCTCAATTGTTGGATCTACTGGCTCCATTGGTACCCAGGTGAAATATCTGATTAAAGTAACTGCTTAGGCTGAGATGATGCTTTCATCTTGTGCTTGAGTGCTTGTCTGTGACTGTGGAAGTATGCACATTGGTTCAGAACGAGTGATTTTTAATTTATCACTTCGCATATGTGTTTATACGATGACAACCTTCGGTTGCTAATGATGCCAAGTTTATATGATGCAGACCTTGGACATAGTTGCAGAGAATCCAGATAAGTTCAGAGTTGTGGCACTTGCTGCTGGTTCGAATGTGACTCTTCTTGCTGATCAGGTCGATAATCAATTAATTTTGGAGGCTATATTTGAGAAATGCCTAGTGTGTGTGTTTCACGACCTCTCAAATTAATTGGTGTGCAAACCATATGTCATGAAATCAACGAAATAGCTTTTGTTCATCATTACAACCACCGCCGTATTAGACAAGGCTGCTATGCTATTAAGACCATGCCAACTGCATGACTTCAGTTTAAGCTATGTGATAGAACATGTTTGGCTATGCTTAAAAGTGACATTTAACTAAAAAAAAAATTCACTAAACTTATTTGAGCCTTATTAGAAACTACTTTGTATTTTTTTTTTTTTTTGAGATTTTTAGTTCAACAACTAATTAAAGTATTTACTGAAATTTAAAACAAGTATTTACTTGCTCTCCAAAAGCACTTTTACATTTTTTTTTCTTATTATTAATTTTAGCCAAACATGAGGTGCCTCATTATGCAGGTGAAGCGATTTAAACCTCAATTAGTTGCCGTTAGAAATGAGTCATTAGTTGGTGAACTCAAGGAGGCTTTAGCCGATGTGAAAGAAAAGCCTGAAATAATTCCTGGAGAGCAAGGAGTTATTGAGGTTAGCTATCATTTCTCACAGTAGCTTCTTATTTAGCGGGTAGACATTGATTACTGATATTTGTGTTTAAGGTTGCTAGGCACCCTGACGCTGTCACCGTAGTTACAGGAATAGTTGGCTGCGCAGGATTGAAGGTAACTGTATTTTCTTTCCTTGAAATTTATACTTCAAATTTTTTGCTTTACTCAGCTAACATATTTAAGGGCAAGAGTGTGTGGACATCAGCATGTCTCGAAACACACGAGAACCATATTTGTTGGTATTATTACCGGAATTTGATACCAGGTCATTCATTGCATAACCATACCTTCTCTATTCATGGTGGGTTGGTTTTGGTAACTATTAGTTCAGCTTACAATGTAGTTGGAAGCCCTCAGCCGAACAAGTATTTACACGGAGACAGAGAGACAAATACCAACTATTACTTCTTGTGATCTTGTTTCTCATGTTCCTTTCCTAAGTTCCAAGTTCATAAATTAAATCATTCAGAACTTTCTCTCATAAATCTTTACGTGTATATTATCTTGTTAGCCTACAGTGGCTGCCATAGAAGCAGGAAAAGACATTGCCTTGGCCAATAAAGAGACACTAATTGCTGGAGGTCCATTTGTACTTCCTCTTGCACACAAGTATAAAGTAAAAATTCTTCCTGCAGATTCCGAACATTCTGCTATATTTCAGGTATAACTAGAGTTAGCATATGTATAATGGATTAGCATGAACAATCTGTTTGCTTGTTTTTGTAATTTCTTTTTCGTTTATTATTGTTAAGAAGTGTCTGTTCATTCTTCAGTGTATACAAGGCTTGCCGGAGGGTGCCCTCAGGCGCATTATTTTGACTGCATCAGGTGGTGCTTTTAGGTATGAAATCTTAACACGTAAATTTATTGCTATCAATAAAATCATTCTTATACTTCCACTGTAATTTTCTTCTGTCCGTTTATATCTGTAGCTCAGTTGTGTTAAATCAAAGTTAACCATTACGTCGTAATGTTGTCAATGATAGGGATTGGTCTGTTGATAAATTGAAAGAAGTAAAAGTAGCGGATGCTTTGAAACATCCTAACTGGAATATGGGTAAAAAGATAACTGTGGACTCTGCCACCCTCTTCAACAAGGTAAAGACTTGTTTCGTAAGGTGGACTCTACAGCAGCGGATTTTATTGAGGAGGAAAATAAAATAGAAAACTTGTAAACTATAGAGTTCAGTTCCATGGACCAAACATCCACTAAAAGTAAATCAAGAACACTAGCTTTTTGTGATATATTTGACGTTCGTTTCGAGTCTTGAACTACAATCAGCAAGCCTCTGCTGTTGGAAAAGGGGTAATTTTGGTCATTTTCATTTTGACAGGGTTTAGAAGTTATTGAAGCTCACTATCTTTTCGGGGCCGAATATGATGACATTGAGATCGTCATTCATCCCCAGTCAATCATACATTCAATGATAGAGACTCAGGTAAATAACTATCAGTCCTCTTTTAAGCTTCCCAATCTCTTGGAAATTGGAATAATTTAACATGTACTATAAGCTATATGCTTCTATTTCTTTTGTGCTTAGTGTGTTGAATGTGACGACACACATTCTCATCATCTTAATCTTTACAGGATTCATCTGTATTAGCTCAGTTGGGATGGCCTGATATGCGCTTGCCTATTCTCTACACTTTATCTTGGCCTGAGAGAATTTACTGTTCTGAGATTACTTGGCCTCGTCTTGATCTTTGCAAGTAAATAGCATCCATGCCCCTTTCATGAAAAACAGATTTGAAATTACTTGATTTTCTATTTTCTTTTCTTTTTCATTAGAATTATAAAGATGCTACACAATCATTTTCAACTTATTTTCAGTTGAGTAGATTAAGTTTGAATGTTCATTTAGGGTTGGTTCTCTTACATTTAAGACTCCGGATAATGTGAAGTACCCATCCATGGATCTGGCCTATGCTGCTGGTCGAGCTGGAGGGACCATGACCGGAGTTCTTAGTGCGGCTAATGAGAAGGCTGTAGAAATGTTTATTGATGAAAAGTAAGTGGCTCGAGTCCTTCCTTTATTTGCTGGCTGTAAATTTCTGTTTATATTAGTTACTGATGAGTTTTATACGGCACCATCCATACAATGAGCCACCCATTTGGATGGGCAAGAGTGGAAAGCTGAGGACAATGGTACTAGTCTCCGCTGAAACTAATGAGTCGAGATGTTTATGGTCAAATGCAGGGTCGTGTGGTATCTGGAAATGTTGTACAAAAATTCGAAAGATTGATATTATGTTAAAACAGGTCATTTTTGTCATCTAATTGTCGCCCTTGCGGTATCCCTTACTCAAACCAACTCAAGTCTCATTGAGAGATGCTGCAGTCGAGAACTCTGAGCAGCTGTTGTGCTTATCTTCATTCTCTAGCCCATGCATTGCTTCAAGTCTCCATCTGTAGTTACCTATAGAAACTCAAAAAAATCTCTGTGGATAGTTGTCCTTCAAGCATTCACGTGTTTGTATTAAGTTGCTCGAGCTTCCTACAGTATAAGAACTTAGGGGAGCCTTCTTTTCAGTATGTGAGATTCATCATTTTAAAAATTATTTCTCGATTATAGTGAAAATTTTGCATTGGTGAGCGGACGTAGCTCTCAGTTGAACCATTTTCAATCTTTGCATCTCTATTTTGTTTTGTTCATTAATTTTGTCTTTCGGGGTTGAGATTAAGGTTTAATCTATAATAGTTACAACTTCTGCACGGCGTGACAACCATATGACAACCATTTTCATTTTTACTGCTGATGTTATGCAATTCTGCACTTCAAGCTTGGCATATTCGTCATCTACTCTCGACTCTGCAAAAGCTGCCCTACATTTGCTATGAAATTGCTGCTTATGATCTGTTTTCCTGTTGCAGAATTAGCTACCTGGAAATTTTCAAAGTAGTGGAGCTAACTTGTGATAAGCATCGAGAAGAATTGGTATCCTCCCCATCCCTCGAAGAAATCGTACACTACGACTTGTGGGCGCGTGACTATGCCACCAGTTTGCAGCCCTCGGCCGGTTTAAGTCCTGCTCTTGTATGAGCTGCTGATGATGAGGAAATATTTAAATACTGGAGTTGGTGAATTCAACTGTATCATGGTAGGGAGTGAAATGTTAATGGTACCTCCATATACATGTTACAAATTATATGTTTCCTCAGTCCAGTGAATTATAGATTTATGTAAAAGAATGTTTATAAAATTTTCAACTTTTTAATTTTGTAGCACTTGTTAAAAAGTAACAGGCAATGCACACAAATCAATATTTAAGGGATGACATTAAAATGTATAAAACTCAACTAGTTTTGAATGTTGATTGAGACTAGCATTTGCAATGTAACACCTCATGTACACACACTTTGGTCTGCCATTAAAGGAAGTGGACTTAGTATATACTCTATTTCATTAAATTCTGGATAAAGGAAGCAAAACGAGAAACTTAAATAACTCGTTTTTCAGATGAAAATTTAATTTTAAATTTTCTTTTGCACTCTCTAATTGAACGGATAAGATTACATATCGTCACGTCGTGATATTCGTAGGCATTTTTTATTGATGTTTTATACTGTACCTTTTTTTGTATTGTTAGTTGCATAAGTTGATAAAAAAAATTTGGACCTTGTGGACATGAGAATGTTACCTTTTGGCCAATTTCCCAGGGAGTGCGATTTGACATGGAAAATTGATTGAAGGAATGACCAAAGCCAATTCAACCTCGAAAGTGACAGAGATAATTCTTGTATCTAATCGAGGTCCCACACTTCTTTTCTTTAAAAAAAAAAATTGTATTCACATGAAATCATTGAATTTGGATATGGTACATTGATATGCATATTTGATAAGAGTTTTAAAGTCGACTTTTTAAGTAAGATTTTCGTTAATTATAACGATACTTAAAAATCTATTTTTAGTTGCATTTTTCAACAACGCACGATCGATATCTATCGTTTTTAATTCTTGAAATAATCAAAAAATTAATTTTCATAATATGGTATCCCCTGATTATTTCTAATTCTACATAGCAATCATACTTTTCGATTTTCTGTAGCGAAAGTTCAGTTCAGACAATCCATTCTTTTTCTTGCTCAAAGTACTTACAAATAATGAGTTAAAAGTTAAAAACTTAAAACCCCCTAATCATAGGACAGTTAAACTTAATTAATAAAAATCAATTAACAACAATCTTAAAATGGCTGAAGATTCCTACTCAACCCATTTACAATATCAAAAAACCCCACCGCATCCCGCCGCCGTTCATCGCCTTTCCTTGTACCCGCTTCCACGGCGGGCGGCGTTACTTTAGCTGTTTCAGTTTTCTCACTCTCTTGTTTGTTGCTTGGATTCAGAAAGACAAAACTGTCCTTTCTGCCATCACTATTAGTCCTGTGTAAAAGGTCACTAAATTTCCACCGCTTGGAAGAACCGGCGGAACTGCTCTTTTTACACTGCCTCGCCCTCGCCGTCGCCTCCGCTGCTTTTGGCTTCCACACGCAGTACGTTCCTGGAGGAAGGTTTTCTAGCTCGTCCGTCTCTGACGACGAACTTGACGTCGTCGTTTCCCTTTCCTCAATAAAAAGTTTCCTCAATGGAACTCGAATTCTTGGAGCCTTCGAAGAACCCGAATTTTCAGTACTCTTATTTCCATTCTCAATTTCAACATTTCCGAGCCGTAAATCTCTATTGGAAAGGGGGAAAACTGGTCGGATCTGACCGTTGCAGAAGATTTCATCGGCTGAAATTGGAGAAGAAAATTCAGCCTCTTTTGCAACAAATGCGAATTCAAATTCTTCATCTTCATCTTCATCATCATTTTTATCTTCTTTTTCTACACTCTCAGAACTTGCTTCTTCTTCGACTTTTTGGGTTGACGGACTTTCTTTGTTTTCTATACAGAATTCATCATAAAATTCTTCAGAACTACTGAATTCTTCCACAACTCGAGCTGCGATTTCTGCAAGGTTATAGTTAGAGTAGCTATTGAAGCTCGGCGAAAGCGAGAGGTCTGGACCCGTATGCATGTCTAAGCTAAACCCAGTTGAAAACTTCTTGCAAATTGCCTCCTGAACTCTATAATTTGCTATGAGCAAAAAATACAGCTGAAATCTTATTCGAAATTGCCTTGTAAACACTATAAGTCGCCGTATGAAAGGAAAATACTTACGGTATCTGATGCAGGGAAGAGAACCGAAAAATCCAGCTATGGTAAATTAGTGGAGAGAGATTTTAGAGGCGTAAATGGTTGAGGGGGTTGGATTTACAGAGAAATTCGAAAACGAAAGCTAAAAAGAGAGATTGAGTGAATAGCAAAAAAAGCAAGAAAAAGTAGACGCGCCATGGAGAGGGGTGGGATCCAGTGGGAGGAGGTGCAGCTTAATTAGTGCTTTTATTGGTGGGTCCTTTGAGAGATGACGGATTTAGAATTTAGCGGTTGACTTTTGACTCTTGTGGTAGTCTGTCAAGTGTCAACTATCGGGTTTAAACCCTTTTTAAGGCAAGTTGCATACCGACTCTTTTTTTTCAAAAAAAAAAAATATATATTTAAATAGTAAATTGACGAAGGATATATAATTAAAAACAAGAAAAAAAATTTAAATTTTTGTATATTATTATTTTATTGGAAAATTTATGTTTAATAAAAAAGAAAAATGAATAATAATAGGGATCAAGCACAAAGTTTGTGGATATAATCAATTAAGCCCTGTTTAATGAATTTTAATATAAATTAAAATCAATAATTAATTTTAATGAAATTTACAATTTTTTAACTATATATTTCATCAATTTTTATCAATATTTTTACTAATTTTAATCTCCACCAAATAGAGACCAGAATTGAAAAATAACAAAAAATAATGGATTGAAATAGATAATACCCTTATTTGCATATAAAATAAAAAGCACCGTCCGTTGCCCCCATTATTCCCTCCATTTAATTATAATTCAATTTTTTATCTTCTTATCAATCACACATTCTTCAACAAATAATATTACACGTAAATTCAATTTTTTTAATTACTCATTTTCCAAAAAATATTATTACTCCCCTAATTATAATGTGAGTCAAACAAGCGCAAAGTTTAGAAGGGTTGAGAAACCCATTAGGAGCTTGATAGAGAATTCTAATATGTATTTTGTCTCTCTTTGTGTGTATAAAGAATGAGTAATTCTATTCATAGTGAAATTATCGATATTCGTTCTACGTGGTAATTCATGTGTCGGTTTGTTATTAATACATCAAATAACAAACTATCATAGCGTAAGATGACTTCCGACAGTTTTCAATATGTTACGTAAAGTGACTTTCAATAGTTTTCAATATGAATAGAATATACCTTTAGCCATATTCCCAAATGTGAGAATTATCTACTCGTGGATTAATTAAGATACACAAACACATAAATATCAGGGAACTTCAATCATTGACTAGCCTTCATACACTAACTATGAATCAGATAACACAAGCTTAAGAAGGGCAAGAAGTGGTCGTAATAATCAATTACAAGTCGAAGTAATTTATAACACGCCTCCAAAAATCTATTGTTTTGTTCAGTTTCATTGAAGGTGTAGCCAATAGCTTCTTTTGCTTTCTTTTATTGCAACATATTACTCTATTTTCATAACAAAAATATATTTCGAGACAGAGAAATTTTTTTGTAGCTCTAGAAATACAACAGAAGACAACCAATAAGATAAATAATAAAACAAACCCAAAAATCGTCACTCCCTACATCGGATACATAGCAAAAAAAAAAAAAAAACCCACAAAATCGCCAAACATCGTAGTCATCGTTGCCGCCTTAATCCCCATAGTTAATGCCATTATTCAACATTAGTACCACCAATACCTAGATTTTGAATAAGGGTTGCACCTTCGTAGACATTTTCGTTGTGCTTGATATATAGTTTTCATTGTTGTTTTATTTTGAGCTTCATTCATAAAAATCTACAAGATTGCATATAGATTTAGCCCATGTATGGTGCCGTTAAAAAATCTAATTAAAATTTAAGTTAAAGTCGATAATTAATTTTGTAATCACATATCTCATCAACCTTTATTAGAATTTACTAAAAATCTAATTTTAATCTCTATCAAACATGCACGTAATAAAAACACTAGCACTGTATTACACTCTTTTAAGAGTTTTTACAAAGAGTTGACTTAATTTGAGTCTCCCTCGCTAAATTTGATACACTTAAGCCCTGCTGGCCTTTTTATACTTCCACCTTTTCTAATGGACGATAAGCATCTATTTGATCCAATGGATGTTATCAAAGTTTTTCACTAAGATATATTTATAGTAAAGATCCAAAGTGTTTGTCCACAACTTTCTACATATTTCTTCGAGGCTATTTGATGAAACATTATAAACGAAGTATGAGACACAATTATTGTATGTGACTCACAATTTATTTGTTTTGAGTCACAAAATTGATGAGCATCAATACTTATAAGCATACCCAACGATGTGCTTAGACTTCTTCCTCAAATTCATCACAATGATAAAATGTCGTGGATCTCCAACTTAAAACTCAAAGATGTGCAGATAGCCTTAATGCCTACTTTGCCTTTGATCTAGTCGGTGCAACTAGTACTTACTATAGCAGTGTCTGCAGTGCATCCAATTTTCATTTGTGTCTGCGTATTTCTAGTGGTAGATTGTGTTTGCATGCATCCCATCTTCTGTGCACTGGCTTGTGCACTGTCGGCTTCATTAACTCACACCCAACATTCGACTTGCACCTTTAGCTTCTCAAGAATCTACCTCCAGTCCCTTGCTCCTGACGGAGCCTACACCGAACAAAAAAAGTTTTAAGTCGGGCACAAAAAATTCCACATGAAAATCGATTTTAGCTCTCCCCAATACCCGTTTCAATAAAACCTCCCTTCATAGATGAAAATTTGGGAATGGGATAGGGATTTTTTTTTTTTACTAGTGTTTTATTTATTTGTTTGAATATAAAATGAAGATGTTCCGCATGCGTTTCGCCCACAACGGGCATTTGCTCTCATCGTATTCTTCATTGGACGATAGGAACTTCAACAGTACAAACTTGAGTAGTTGAGGATCCGAACGTGACAAATACTAGTATTTAAAAGGTGGGAGGTGCAAGGAAAAACCTTGCATATGAGGAAGGAATAGAAAAAGACAGTCATCTATGTTTTTTACTGCTTAATGTGGACTTAAACGATACAAGGCACGCCTTTTTATTCTTACTGTCCATTTCTTTATTTTGTGCAGGTCAAATAAACTAATTAAACAAAAATGACAAATTATTATTGTATTAGAAAAATTAAAATAGTATTAAAAATAGGTAAACACTTTAATATGTTTATGGATGCTTAGACTCAAAAAGGCTTGAAATTTAACGTTAGCGCCTTGTTGAGTCTCACACAATTTAGAACCTTGCAAAATATTGATAAGAGACTCAATTGCTCCCTTATAAAAAGGTTGGGGGCCTCTGTTGCTAATTACCAAGTTTTTTTTATTAACACGTGGCTTCCCAAATTACAAATTTTGAATTTACGTACAAAATATTTTATTGTAAATGTGATTAAAAATTAATATGTAGAATTTATTTTTCTGAGAATAACGATTATCAATCAGGGACTCTGTTTTTATTAACCACATCACATTTTAAATACAATGAAATTTTTAATATTTACACTCGTTTTCTTCCTTTTTTGGCTGCTTTCTTTTTGTAACATTCAATGAATTATCGTAACTCGTTTTAAAGATTTTTTGTCCAAATATTCAATTAGCATAATGAAATTTACGTTGAACATTTGTAACTATTTTATTATCATTAAAAATCATGAGGAATAAATAAGGGTCTGCTTTGACGTAATTTTTTGAGAATAAATTCTATGAAAAATAATATTTTTAAAGATTAAAACTTAAAAGCAGGAAAAATGATGAATTCACGAGTAAAATAAATTTGAGGAAAAAAAATTGATTTTTGAAGAATATATATGGACTTACTGTTTGTCGAAATAATAGACGATGTTGGGCCATTGTTTTATATTTTTATTTTTTTTTGGATACGAAATACATCTCAAAGTTCAATCCAAACCCTAGCGCCGCAATCCCACCTATAAGAA
Organism: Fraxinus quadrangulata; assembly: GCA_903798255.1. Taxonomy (NCBI): domain Eukaryota; kingdom Viridiplantae; phylum Streptophyta; class Magnoliopsida; order Lamiales; family Oleaceae; genus Fraxinus; species Fraxinus quadrangulata. Next base: position 22,382 of record CAIGRB010163421.1, read on the forward strand.
TTTGCGCAAGCACGAAACATCTGAACACGAGCATTCATCTATCAGTAGCCTGTTTTGAGTATCAGTGTATATGCTTGTAAAATTATTCGTTTTGTACTCCTAATTTTGCAAGAAGAAGAAGAAGAATAGAATACAGTGGCTGGGTAAGATCTCAATTTTTTTTTTCGCTTTTTTTCATTGGCACATTTGGGTTTCTTGACATTTTAGTTTCAAGATTTTTTTTTTTAAAGTCAAGTGTAGGAAACAGTTTACTTTATTTACGGTTACACAAAAGATAGAGATCCTTGTCATCAATTCATTCTTATTGATATGATATATAACTCTTGTACCTTTTCTGAGAAATTCACGTTGATTGCATTACCCGGTTCGTTTCTTTGTTTACATTTGAATAATGTAATTTCGTTAAGGATTTTCGATTCAGCAAGAATAATCGTTTCAGCAGAATGCAGACATTTTTACCTTTTTGGTATATCACCTTTTCATTGATTAATTGTTGTTCTAGTTTGCTTGTTGCTATTGCCATTCCAGCGTCTGAAACGACGAGTTTCTTCTTTTTCCAGGATTGGTGGAACGTAGATGGCAGTTTCGTATCCTAACTGCATTCAATTTCTGAAAATTCCTTCCAAACGCCATCCTTTTAACTCTGCCATTGGGCTCAGCTGCAGGGTGTCCCCTGTATTTGCTTGTCTTAAAAATTCGGATCCAGATTTGAGCACAGGAGCCAAGGTACATTCACTAATTTTCACTCATTATATGTTTCGATTTGGATTCCCTTATTGTTTTACAGTCTGTGAACGTCACTTGCCTTGCATTTTTTTGTTCTGCATTTATTGAATAACTCTTCGGTGTGTGTAATAAATCAATATATCTGGCCAATTTGAAACATATATTTCCTTATTATATTGCCAATGATAATTTTGTACGTTTACTTCACATAGTTTATGGTGGAATAATTGATAACTCTTCAAATTATATACAAACACTCTCCATCATTGTGTTAAACTGTGAAATCTTGAAGAATAAACATGGGTTTAGCAGATTATAAATATTCTATTTTATTGTGCTTAATAATTATAATAATAATGTTTTGTACATGTTGTGTTAGTTTGTCCTTATTTTTTGTTGATTTCAGATAATTCCAGTATGATGGGCCATGAGTATGCAAGAAAGCATAAAGTACTTATATAAACATCCACTTTGAATTCACCTGTACCTGAGATTACATGTATAAGCTTAGTATACTATTGATCTATTCTGTCCCTTCGTTTTCACATTTTAGCCTGAAATTCCAGAGATTTGTCAGGTGTTTACCACTTTGTATGGTTAATGCTGTTACATGTCTGGGAAACAAAAGACAGAGAAGAAAAGATGACTGATGGGTTTCTATCGGTCATTTTGATATCTCTTGAAGGCGTCCATCGTTGCTCAATAGTTTTTTGTCTAATTATTTGAGCTACATCTGGACTTCACATTACTATTTACCTTGGGATAAAGAAATAACTTTTGTATTAGGGGGGAGGGATGGTTGTTTTTTTTTATATTTTTTTCGCTCTTTGATATTTTGCAAGTTTTTCTATGACCACAGCTAATGCCTGTTTGTCATGGCTGTAAACCATACAAGGTGAATGTTAGAGAACTTTCATGCTCGTTATAAAGATAAATACACTCCAGCTTGCCATCAATTGCAGATGTTGAGGTTTTGAGCTTGGGTCAAGTAGCATGTGAGTTGAGCTTGTTTTTAGTTGCTTTTGTATAAGGAAAATTTCATTTGTTCTCCCGGTGAGTTTATGGATTAGTCAACCATTTTACTTATCGAACCTCCTTTCCAGTCAACCAGTTGGTTGATTTCTTCTAATGTGTCCACCTGGCATGTGCTTTCTTCTTTGCCATCGATGAAAAGTTAGTTAATAGAAATCAAAACAAACCGCAAAAGGTTATAGAAACAGCAGCTCTGAAACCCCAGATAGGACAATGGAGTTCACATCTCGGTCATCCTAGTGCAACAAGCCTTGAAAAGCGAAACTCTGCAACTCAGGCATTTGATGAAAACCTGTACCTGAGAATACATGTATAAGCTTAGTATACTATTGATCTATTTTATCCCTTCGTTTTCACATTTTAGCCTGAAATTCCAGAGATTTGTCAGGTGTTTACCACTTTGTATGGTTAATGCTGTTACATGTCTGGGAAACAAAAGACAGAGAAGAAAAGATGACTGATGGGTTTCTATCGGTCATTTTGATCTCTTGAAGGTGTCCATCGTTGCTCAATAGTTTTTTGTCTAATTATTTGAGCTACATCTGGACTTCACATTACTATTTACCTTGGGATAAAGAAATAACTTTTGTATTACGGGGGGAGGGATGGTTGTTTATTTTATTTTATTTTTGCTCTTTGATATTTTGCAAGTTTTTCTATGACCACAGCTAATGCCTGTTTGTCATGGCTGTAAACCATACAAGGTGAATGTTAGAGAACTTTCATGCTCGTTATAAAGATAAATACACTCCAGCTTGCCATCAATTGCAGATGTTGAGGTTTTGAGCTTGGGTCAAGTAGCATGTGAGTTGAGCTTGTTTTTAGTTGCTTTTGTATAAGGAAAATTTCATTTGTTCTCCCGGTGAGTTTATGGATTAGTCAACCATTTTACTTATCGAACCTCCTTTCCAGTCAACCAGTTGGTTGATTTCTTCTAATGTGTCCACCTGGCATGTGCTTTCTTCTTTGCCATCGATGAAAAGTTAGTTAATAGAAATCAAAACAAACCGCAAAAGGTTATAGAAACAGCAGCTCTGAAACCCCAGATAGGACAATGGAGTTCACATCTCGGTCATCCTAGTGCCATAAGCCTTGACTAGCGACACTCTGCAACTGAGGCATTTGATGAAAACCTCACTCGAGGCACACCTCAAGGAGTTAGACTCTAATAGATTTTATAGCAATATACCAAACATGAGAGAAAGGGAGGGATTCCTTCTATAATTGGGAACGGTGCAATTCCTTTTCACTCTCCTATCTTTCAAACCTTCGACAGATTGTAGATCAAGAATTCAAACTAGCACGTCTTTGGCAATCCAATTAGGTTTCTTCAATTTTTGTGGACATCTAGTCTTTCTCACAACCATCTTGATGGCCAGCTGCTTGATTACTGCTGCTATCATGAATATGAACTGTGGTTTTAATATTTTACCTCTGTATTTACTTGCTTGTTTCTTGTTCTTGATTTCATCAAACATAGGCAGGTGTCACCACAGTCATGTTTGTGGGGGCTGTTGAATGTCTGGCTTAAAAATGAAAGTGTTCATCGTTGCCACTAGTCAATTTCTAATGATGCGGTGAACTATGTCTGAACACCACACTCTATGGAAAAAAGTGATTATTTTTTTGTAGTTTCTGCTAATCTATTTTTAATGATCAAATAAGTTACTTACGAACACCATATTTTTTTAAAAGAGAGAGATGACTGGAAAAAGTGATTTAAGACTTGTTTTAACCATTTAGTTTATCAGACTTAGGCAGGTGTCCCTGCAGTCATGATTGCAGTGTCCGTTGAATGTCTGGTACAGAAAAGAAGTTGTTCATCGTTGCTGATAGTCAATTCTTAATGATTAGATGAGCTACATCTGAACACCACAGTTTATGAAAACAAACATGCTTGGCTGGAAAAGAAGATTTAATGTCAGTATTAACCAATTATCTGCAAAATGACTGCTTAATACTTGTTCACCAAACTTTGGGCGTTTCATTTGTCATGAACCTTGTGAACATTCCTTTCTTTTTTTTCTTTTCTTTATAAATATTTTATTTTGATGGCTATCTTCTCAATAGCCAATCCATATCTTGATCAACAATCAATATTTATTGGTTAATTAAAATCAATTAGGATGTATTTTGAGTAACTAAATAATTTTTTATTGTCCGTATCCTGTATGTTTTTCTGGATAATTCTGAAAACTTTTAGTGCAATAATTTGTTTCTCATTTTTTATCGACCTTTGCATTTCCATCTAACAAGATTAAATTAGGTTGATCCATTGTTAGATAGTGTCAAATGGGATGACAAAGGTTTGGCGGTGGCCATAGCTCAAAATGTTGACACAGGAGCCGTTTTAATGCAAGGGTTTGTCAATAGAGAGGCACTTTCGACAACTATTTCCTCCCGAAAGGCAACATTCTATAGTAGGTCGCGGTCAGCTTTATGGACAAAGGGAGAGACATCCAATAATTTCATCAACGTTTCCAATATTTTTCTTGATTGTGATCGTGATTCTGTAAGTTCTTAAGAAATATTTACACAGATGTTTCTATATAATTATCTGGTGACTTTTGGTTTATTATTATGTGAAGCACAAGTTTGAACTATTTGTCAGATAATTTACCTTGGGAAGCCCGATGGGCCAACTTGCCACACAGGCTCCGAGACCTGCTATTACACCTCAGTTGATGATTTCCTAAATAATTCAGAGGTAACACATTTGTCTTCTTCTGGCTTACTTTTGATTGTCTTATTAATTTGAACCTTCTCTAAATTGCCTTTTTTAATTTTTTTGGATGAGTGAATGGAGGGTGACCTATTTATATTGCCTTATTTATTGCTAGGTTGATGTAAATAAGCTTGCATTGACAACTCTATACTCGTTAGAATCTACAATACACCAACGGAAAGAAGAACTACCAAGTTCTCCAAGTGGCAAACCCTCCTGGACTAAACGCTTGTTGCTCGATGACAAGTTACTCAGCTCGAAAATCAGGTGTCGTGATTTTCTCAACCATTTTTCTATATCACTTTATAAACGAGTTTATTTTAAGTTATAACTGAAATGAAGGGGTACATTAGTTACTTTTTCACGAAATTGTGCCTTGAACATGGTTTAGTTTAGTTTAGTTTAGTTTTGATTTCGATTTTTATGTTTCCACGTGTTATATTTGTATCAATATGAAAGAGTAAATACTTGTGTCCCAGAGCATGTTTGTCCAAACTATTTTAAGGGTAAGTTTAGAGTTACTTCAAAAATAATCTACTTTTGTTATGTGTGTTTGAGCCATTATTTTGGAAGAATATATTTTGGAATAGTAGATTGATGGAGAATACGTGGTTGAAAAAGAATGAATAATTATTGATGTGATGAAAAATATTATTTTATTGAAGAATGTGGTTGAAAATGAGTAGAAAAATGAAAATGCGAATTTTAACGTGGATCAAACAGGGCTTAAAAAGTCTAAAACAATTAACATAACATAATAATTTTTTTATTTTAACGTGGAAGATTAGTGGAGGCAGGATCAATTTTTCCTAGAACCCTCCTACCATTACAGAATGGGGCTTCACAAAAGCCCCACGGATCACACACATAGGGAGGGTGGGAAAATTTTGAACCAATTTTTTAATCACGTGGGTCTCGCATTGGGACCCACCTCGTGTGAGGGTCGGTAAGCCTTCTGTGAACCAATCCTTTGTACATATAGATTAATTGTTTTTCCTAACGGGTTAAGCCCCTTGTACAGGGTTATGTATACTGTGATAGGTTGTCAGCCCCCCACCTATCACGGGGCGCCAGCTCGGCGCCCCTATCGGCGCCCCTGTATACATAACCCTGTAGGGGAAGCAGGGTCCTTTCCTAACACTAGTTATTGACTCCTTTCGTACAGGGAAGAGGCTGACGAGTTATGCCGAACCCTTGAGGAAAACGAGGACAAATCAAGGACTGCCTCAGAAATGGCAGACTTGCTCTATCATGCCATGGTTTTATTGGCTCGTAGAGGAGTAAAAGTTGAAGATGTTCTTCAAGTCCTCAGAGTGAGATTTGTGAAATCTGGCATTGAAGAGAAAAGTAGTCGGAAACAATAAGCACAAGTTTCGAAGGTAGATTTTTATTCATGCCTAATTTTGCATGAAAACCTAGCTCAGCAACATCCCCATGGAATAATATCTACTATTTAGAATGAACTATTGTTTGTGCATCTACGGAGCCAGACCAGAAAGATTCGTCGTTGAAATCGTTTCAAACTTGAACTATAGAGACTACCTCCTCCCTCGAATCCGCTCTCTCCGTCTGTCATTGTATGACTTGTACTATGGCGTTCCCATTGCAGATAATTTCTGAGTTGTCAGTTGTGTGATTACTTTGCTATAACGGATAAACTTCTGTCGGTTAACTAGTAGAAAAATACAGTAATGGAAAATAATTGTTTAGTGACTGTAGATTTCTTTAAGGTTTTAGTCCAGTTTGTTCAAAACCCAACTACATAATGTTTAATAATTTGGAAAGTTGGCATGTTTAAAGATTATAATTAAAAGTATAATCTTTTTTTTTTTTCGCGTGGTAGTAAATCGTATTGATGAAATAAAGGCACTTTAAATGACACGTGAGAGCATGTAGGTGTCTGGGGGCTAAAAATCCGTACAATATATATTTTTTAATGAAGAGTGATATATTTGTAATTTATGATTTGTTTTCTTTCCGGCGATTCCTATACTTAGGGTGTTTGAGCCACGTTATTTTAGAAGAACGTATTTTAAAATAGTAGATTGTTGAAAAATATATAGTTGAAAAAAAAGGAAAATTTATTGATGTGATGAAAAATATTATTTTATTAAAAAATGTGTTATTGAAAATTAGTAGAAGAATGTGAATGAAAATTTTAATGTGGTTCAAATATGAGCCTAGCTTGAGACAAAAGTGTCACCGTCTATAGTACTTTTCCTAAAATTAATCTATTGAACAATATTTTGATTTGACAAATGTCTAATCAATCAGGTTGAGTGGCATGAGTTGTATGCGACTCAACTTGCACCAATCATGGATTGAGTCTAATCGAGTCGAACTATGATTTTTCCGTGCAAGTAGAACGTTGGTTCACACAGTTGTCTCGGGGGCCAATTATGGGTTTGCATTAAAATTGATAAAGCAACCACATAGGTTATATGTAGCTGCTTTGATGGAGACTTACCTTGTCTCTCTCTTTTTAATTCAAATATCAAAATTCAAATAATCAATGGGACGAATGACTCAGCTCACCTCGATTCATATGATGAGCTGATGGGGAGACGTGAGCCTGAAGGCTGGAGGTGGAAAAGTCGAGTCCGCTTGGCTCGACCTTTAATGTCTCTTTACAATGAATGTTTAAAATATTTTGAATTCAAGTTTCATCGTTGTTCAATTATGAAAAATTAAGCAGAGACATCATAGTTAACAAACTAGAGAATTTGACGTGCTCAAATAGATGACGATAAATCTTCAATAAATGAAATTTCAGAATTCCCATCACATCAAATTTTAAAATATCAAGTACACAACTTGTGCCAACGTTTGCAAACATACTTTTACAACTTATTTTAGCTGTTGCAACTCTACTAGAAACAGATGCAACGTATGTAACTAAAAAATTTATGAACCTAATTGTGTTATGCTGGCACTGTTTCTGACTTTTTTTAATATAAAATATTTGTTTAATTTTCAATTTCATCACTCGTTCCATCAATTCATAAAATAAAGGAAGGAAAAAATCTTTAAAAGCGCTATATGCAATAAAATATAATACAGTAAAGAAAATGGATGATAAAATCATCATCATCGTCGTCATCATTACCATCATCATCATGCGACTTTAGTATTATTTCGGAGATGAAATAATGGAACGGTTAACCGTCAGTTCTCAAGTGACCACCCAAGCATCTATCTCAATGTTTTAAAAATTTAAGAATTACTACTGACAAAATATTAGTTGCTCACACTATGACGAGATGTAGATTTTTATTGATAGCGAATCAAATAGACAATTTTCTTCTCGACTACGGATCCCATTCTATCCTCATAAATTAAAAATTCATGACCTCAATTGCTACGTGAACACTATTTTGTTGACATATGTCCATTTGAATAGCTCAATCAATCTTGTCATTTTTTGATAAAAATCAATACGTATTTATAAGGCTCATCCTTAATCCAACAATTCATCAATCTAACACATAAGATTCTTTTCATATAATGGTCCACGTTGCATTCGTCTAGCTATAGACACAATGAATTAGTAATTATTCCTATATGCACGTTTTCTTGAATCATCGGTTACCTAATTTATCATTACGTCAATAAGAATCAAACAACTTAACTAGAGATGATATGAAGAATACAACGACGTCCTTCTAGAGTGCAAAGATGCTCGTCTATGTGGACTATAACTAAAATACTCACCTCTAAAATTAAATCGACTTATACACCTTTTAATTTACCAAAAACCCCTTAGATAATTATTGGCTCCCACGCATCTAGCCGTGTTGTGATGGAAAGGAGGTGGGGGACTGTTTGATGGAATTTATTAGCCAACAAACACATGCCATTTAGCCCCCCGTTTGGCCTCCTTTCTTTCAATTTTTAATATTTAAAATAGTATTTTTTTAGACAATGTGTGATTGAAAAAGAAGAAAATATGAGAATGGGAAATGGGGGCTAAAGGGGGGCTTAACGACATGAATACTTAATTTAGGAGGTGTCGTACTCTCATTGGCTAGAAAGTCTGTGCGGGATGACTTATTCAAAACTCCATGGCAAAACAATTATAAAAAGAAATAAATTGTCAAAGTATAGGAACATTGGGAATTTATTAGTTTTCTTATAGTTTACATTTGTAAATTAATATCTACAAATATAATTAAAATGTGAATTTCTAATTAACATACACTTGGATGAGTAACACTAATGTTAACTTTGCTAGTTAAAATTAAAGCTATTACACTTTTAACGGGGTGGCTATCACTTTTCGACTTGAAAATAGCACAGCTAGAGCGCATTGGATATTGACTTCGCTTGTTAAAAACAAAACCAAGTCCGTGGCTATCATTTTTTATCATTTAAGTCTCACCTTTAAAACTCCTTAAACTTTTCGATTTATTCATTAAAATCAATGAAATATCAATATTTTGGCTATGATCCAATCCTAAGACTCTCCTCAAATAATCACTATATGTTGTCTAAAAGAAAAAGACATCTTATATATAATTAGACGCATAATTAATTGAAAATTTAATTATTATGGATCATAATATATTGTTGACTAAATTATTACTTTTTATATTGCTCATAATTATTGTTAAATTTTCGTGCATACGTAACAAAAAGGACGTCCATAGTTGACTAAAGAAAAGAGAATAACAAGTCCCCCGGGGCATAGCTCAGTGGTGCAAAGGACAAGAGTGAGGTAATTTCTACTGAGCTGGCAGCCGCAGTGAACCAGTATGACAGCTCTTGTACCCGGCCTGATGAGGCACATCCCGCAATTTACCTCCTCCATAATGCTCTAGGGACGGGACAGTGGGGGACCCTCAAAGTTGGGGTTTAACCTTTAAGAAAAGAGAACAACAAAATAAATACACGATTACCATAATTAAATTTCAGTTTAATTTGGAATTAATTAATTTTATTATAAGAAAGAACCTATGTAGTCAACATGGTATGTTTAAATTCCCTCAAAATATAAAAACATTTGAAATTAATTAGTTTGTGAAAAAATTAAGGTTCATAAATTCAATTATTGAAGTATAATAAAGTAGAATCCGGCCTGGCCTTACTCGAACCAACCAAGGTTGGCTACTGGCAAGTGGAATCTGTTAGTGTGTATAGTTTCTCTATATAAGTCACATGTAAACACAACTACAATTTACACGCAAAACTCTTCATGCTTTGGATCCATTACGAAATATCGTTTATCCTTTCAAATTGACTGAAAATCTACCTATATCACCTTTGAGGTGCGGAAGAGCCAATTTTCTTCTATTTTCTCAACAAATCTCGTGAAATGGCAAATGTATCATTCTATATATATATATAAAGAGAACTAATTTTCAATTGTAGACCTAAAAACTCAAAAAGAAAAGCCAAAGAATGAGCTACGCAGATGAAAAGTAATTGGGACTACAGTTGAAAATGAGCTCTATATATATATTTTTTTTTTCTTTTTATTCTATTTAAATGGAGGATATAAAGAATTTATTGAGAAAATAAAAATAAAATAGGATCTTTCGCACTTCAAAAGTGATATAACCGGGGGCTTTCAACTAAAGGATACGCGGATATTTCACAATACATCAAAGATAGGGAGACATTGGGCGAATAAGCCATTTACACATTTACATACATTTGCCTAAAATAATAATTTCAATCTTGCAATTCTGTTTCTCTTTACATCATCTTCTTCTTTTTTTTTATTTATTTATTTTTGTTGTCTGTTATGGGCCGCAGAAAGAGTAATTTATGCTTACTCATCAATCCAACATCTCGCTCACGCCAATCATCCCCCGTCTCTCTCTCTGCAACCTGTCCAACAAATCCCTTTCAACTCTCCTTCTTGCAATATTTCTTAGCCATTGTAAGATTTGCAGTGTGTAATGTGAACTGTCTGTTTCTTGAATAAAAGTCCTGTTCTAAGTAGTCAGTAATGTAACTTTTCAAAAAAGGTACAATCTTTTGTAGTTTTTCTGCTCATTTTTAATGCCCATTTGCTCAGAACTAATTTATTCGCATTTCTTGTTTTCTTTGTGTTTTGGATATGCCCATTTTCTTGAACTTGTTCTGAAGTAGTGAAATATTGTTTTTGGAAAATGGGATCTCGTTAAATCATTAGCTTCTTAGATTTTAAACTTTGAAACTCTACTAAAATCTTGAAAGTTTTGATATTCTACACCTTATCATGTAATTGATCTTGAGCCTTCTTTTTGAATTTTTATCTTTGATTTTTGTGAAAAGCTGTTGATGAGTAGGAAGCTTTTTGGGATAATGTAAGAAAGGTGTTAAAATATGATGGATCTGACCTTTATCGAAATCAACCGTTAGTTTAGTCTTGGCAGATGTAAAAAAATTTCTCGATTTGGAATGGATTCATTTCGTTAGAATGTTGTCCTTTTCAACATATACCATGAATCCAACTAGGTAAACAAAAATTTTTGGAGGGTTGAACCAAGAATTCTATCCTTAATCTGATTGTAATTCATTGCTAACCTGTTCTATTGTTCTTTTTCCAGACACTGAAATTATTTTTTTTAGATTCAAATAAAAATGTAAAGTTCTTAAACTACACATACAAATTTATTCATTGGCCTAATAAAATGGTCTCAAAGTATAGATAATTTATGAATATTTACTCAGTGTTCTTATGAATTTTTATGAATGATCGAGTAGCTTTTGTCTTTCTGCCCACACTTCCATACTTCTTTCATATGCATATCTAGCTATATTGAGTTTGGCCTCAGTCCCTTTGAGTTTATTTCCAAGTTTAGCGTCATTCCAATTTCTCATTTGTCCGAAAAAAGAAACAATTAAAAAAAAGCCCGTGTTTTGGGTTATAATGGAAGAAACATTTGTCCCCTTCCGTGGAATTAATAATGATCTTAAAAGAAGGCTTCTATGCTACAAACAAGACTGGAGCGGTGGACTGCGTGCAGGTATAAGGTTTGTGATTTTTACCTTACGTCAAATGTAAATTCAGATAGATGTTTTATTTTATGTAAATGATTTATCTTGTTCTTGTAGGACTAGTATGATAAGAAGTATTTGATCCTGATGCTCTTCCTTCTTAACATCATTCTAGTGAATTATCTTGTTACTCAAAATAAGTATCTAAGTGCAGAATTCTTTAGCTCTTATTTATCCTAGCTTGAATGTGTAATTAAAATCTTTATGTTGTTTTGAAGGATCCTGGCTCCAACAACATATATATTCTTTGCATCAGCAATTCCTGTTATATCTTTCGGAGAGCAACTTGAAAGAGATACTGGTAGGACTTTTATTTCTTGAATTTTTACATTTTTGTTGTCTCTTCTTTAGTTTATGTTTGGTATGCACGGGAATATGACAATATAATGAACAAGATTTTAGCTTTTTTTATTCAGGGTTTGTTTTACAAAGTTTTTATAAAAAATTTAGAAGATATTGATAAAAATTGATGAAATGTATGGTTGAAAAGTTACTCAATCCTCCCTACCAAACATGCTTTTAATGTGATATTTTGCTTAGATATGCTAATTAATGATCCATTATTGCAGATGGAACCTTAACTGCAGTGCAAACGCTTGCATCAACAGCACTTTGTGGTGTGATCCACTCAATTGTTGGCGGACAACCACTCCTCATATTAGGCGTAGCAGAACCAACAGTTATAATGTACACTTTCATGTTCAATTTCGCAAAAGATCGAAAAGATTTGGGACAGAAGCTATTCTTGGCATGGACTGGATGGTATTCTCTCTGCTTTCTTGAAACATTGACCAAGTATATGTCTGGCCAAGATTACTTTAAAATTAATTTTTTGGGCCAAACATATTTGATTTTTTTTTAGAATTTACTCTTTTCCTAGAGATTTTTAGTTCAATAACTCACTTTCTTAAAACTGAGCCTTTAATCTCTACAGAAGTACATTTACCTTTTCTAGTCTTAGCCAAACATGCTCTTGAGAACTGATGTCAACTATTGATGTTAACACTGCGGTACTTAGGGTTTGCGTATGGACAGCACTTTTGCTTTTCTTGCTGGCCATCTTGGGTGCATGCTCTCTCATCAATCGTTTTACCCGCTTGGCCGGTGAATTGTTTGGTCTTCTAATTGCAATGCTTTTTATGCAGGAGGCTATTCGAGTGAGTATAACTGAAAAACTTGGCCTTCTTTTTCTCCGTTATAGTGCCATTATGAATGTTCAATAGCCCAAAAGATTCATATTATCATGCACTAATTCAGTTTCGTCTATTATCTTGCTTGCCATGATTTTCTGAAAATCTTACTGAAGAGTCAACTTCCCTGATCATTGTTCTAAAACTTTGTACTATCGAAATGTTTAGCTAATAAATAACAATTGAATTAACCTCCAAATCAAAGGGATAAGTACATTTTGTTTGATTATGTCAATGATTAACTAGGAATCCTAACAGGTGAATATTTCTACTAGTTTCTGCCATCTAATTTCTTAAGATACATCATAAAACTAGCTCAATTCTTTGCTAGGGCATTGTGGAAGAGTTTGGCATCCCCCGGAGAGGAAATTCTAGCCAGACTGCTTTGCTTCCTTCCTGGCGCTTCGGAAATGGAATGTTTGCTTTGGTTCTGTCATTTGGCCTTCTTTTAACTGCATTGAGGAGCCGTAAAGCTAGATCCTGGCGCTATGGAACGGGTGCGGGAAATTTTAATTTAGTAGTAAGGCAAAATAATTACAAAATGAGAAATAGGATATTTTACAATTCATACGTTTGGTTGAATTGTATTCTAATTCATGTATTTTGAATTCTAACGTTTGTCAGATTATTTACTGTCTATAAACAGTTAAAACTCAGCTTTTTTCTTTTATGCTGAGTTTTGTCTCTTCAATGTAATTTGAAGGATGGCTTCGGGGATTCATTGCCGACTACGGTGTCCCATTTATGGTGCTTGTGTGGACAGGAGTATCTTACATCCCGGTTAATGATGTTCCCCAAGGGATACCACGGCGACTTTTTAGCCCAAATCCATGGTCTCCCGGTGCATACTCAAATTGGACTGTCATAAAGGTGCTTCAACTTAACTTTCTACCATGAATAACTCAATGGAATGTTTTTTCCTGATTATTTACTTTGCTGAGAACACTCATTTGAAGAGCAGCACAGAAAGAGAACTCAAATAGAATCAGTGTTAGTATATTGATGCTATCTGAGATCGTGGAATTGAATAAGTAAATCAATATATTATAAAATATGGTGATATTCTCTATTGAATGAACGGGAAGCCTGGTTTGAAATTTGAAAACTGTTCAATAATATGATCCCAATGATTTTGACAGGAAATGTTGGATGTGCCTCCTCTGTATATTGTTGGAGCATTTATTCCTGCCACAATGATTGCTGTACTTTACTACTTTGATCATAGTGTCGCATCTCAACTTTCCCAACAAAAGGAGTTCAATCTAAAGAAGCCTTCTTCTTACCACTATGATCTTCTTCTATTGGGCTTCTTGGTAAGCTATGTGAGAACAGAATTTGGATTTAACCAATGATTTAGTTGCAAAGTGCATAATTATCAAATTGAATTTGCCTCATATATACATGCATACAAACACGTACATGTATATGCACACTTGGTGCAGTTTCTTTCCCCCTCAAATCTAACTATATCTTTATACTCTGATCAGGTCATATTATGCGGTCTTATTGGAATTCCTCCATCCAATGGAGTCATTCCACAATCTCCAATGCATACAAAAAGCTTGGCCACTCTGAAACATCAGGTACAGTAAGAGAACCTAGTGCAAACATTCAATGCATGTTTGGTATACGATACGCCGCAGAAATGGATAGGACTGGATCAATACTGAACTTGATATTAGTTTCATTTTATTTCTTGTCTTGCTTCTTATTGGTGTGTATTGCTTCCCAAAACAAGAGCCCTATCACAATTTTTCATTTCTTTTCCCTTTTCAACAGCTCTTGCGGAATAAGCTTGTATCGACAGCCCGAAACAGTATGCGGAGAAATGCAAATTTATCTCAGTTGTATAGGAATATGCAAGAAGCTTACAATGAAATGCAGACTCCACTTGTTTACCAAACTCCTGCTACTCTGGTATGTTGTGGAAAAAGATTTGTGTAACTCTTTCTTGAGTGGATACAAATAGTTGACCCACCTAAAAGTTAAGCTGTTACATATGATACACATTTATTTGCTCAAATTTAGCATCCGTTTGGCAAATTTATAAATCATTAAAGATGAATAGTAAGAGGAATAATATTTGGTCCCATGAAATGTGTGAATAATGAATGAGTAGTATTTATAAATGTGTGGTTGAAATTAATATTGGACTTTGTTTTAACTTTGATTGAATTTATAAACCATTTATAAATTGGCAGCCAAACAGAGGCTTAGTCTTCAACATCCTCCGTCATGTGCAGCCTGGATTCTATCAAAGGCTTTGAACCCAGAACCTTTGCACTCTAATACTATGTTGAACTCTCATTTAAGATCTTAAACTGTTAGAGATGGGACACATTTATATTTTAAATGTCTTTATACAATTATTTCTATCTTTGTAGATTCACATATTTCTTCATATTTTAAAACTATGATCAGGGACTGAAAGAACTGAAAGACTCCACAGTTCAACGAGCCTCAAGTGGTGGCTACATAGATGCACCAGTTGATGAGTCTGTTTTTGACGTGGATAAGGATATCGATGATCTTTTACCTGTAGAAGTTAAAGAACAACGCATCAGCAATCTTCTTCAAGCGTTCATGGTTGGTGGTTGTGTTGCTGCTATGCCCCTTCTAAAGAAGATTCCAACTTCAGTCCTCTGGGGGTACTTTGCTTTCATGGCAATAGAAAGCTTGCCAGGAAATCAATTCTGGGAAAGGATATTATTGCTTTTTACTGCTCCAAGTCGAAGATACAAGTCAGTATACTTTAATTTTTGTGGTTGAAAGTTCGATTTTAGTCGCATTCTTTAGTTTTGAAACTTAATCATACTTTTATGGGCTCAAATGAGTTTGAACTCAGGAAATGCTGCTTTTTTCCCTTTCCAAACGTGAAATGGCTCTCTTTCGTGAAACTTTATGTTATAAATAAATAATTTAGACTATACCTGTTTTTCTTGCAAGATGTTTGGCTAAGCTTAAAAAAGTAAATCTACTTTTTTTGGTAGTGATTTACTGTCGGAGACTTTATCGAAAATTCAAACATAAGTCAACTTTCAGAAAACCTCAAACATGTTTGGTAAAAAACATAGACAAAATATGCCCATAGAAAAAAGGAAAGAATCTTTTAAACAGTGTTATACTTTTTTAATTATTTTTCTTTTTTCTTACTGCTATTCGTTGAGCAACTGCATATCTTCTTTGAATCTTGCACTTTGTCAGGGTGTTAGAGGAGTATCATGCAACCTTTGTGGAGACAGTTCCTTTTAAAACAATTGCCTTTTTCACATTGTTTCAAACGGCTTACTTGCTCCTATGCTTTGGATTAACTTGGATCCCAATTGCCGGTGTCCTTTTTCCACTGTTGATTATGCTTCTTGTTCCGGTGCGTCAGTATTTGCTTCCCAAGTTTTTCAAAGGAGCCCATCTACAGGACTTGGATGCTGCAGAATATGAAGAATATCCGGCTATAACTTACAATCTAACCTTTGAAGTAAGTTACTATTGAATTTATCTTGTGTTAAAATAGAAGCAGAAGTGATGTGGAAAATTTGCTTTGAAATTGTCTGCCCTGAAGTGGATTTATGGGTTTGGTGACTTTGGTCATTCATGTTCGGAAACAAAAAGTTACAACTTCTACTTATTTTTAAGCTTAGGGAATTATCAAAGCCTTTTCCAAATAAATTCGGGGTCGACTAGGTGAATTCTTTTCTACTACATTCTGTTCTTTTCCTTGTAGTTGTATCATCTATGCATGTAATAGTTTTAGAGTTCCCAGAATATCTTTTCTTTTAAGAAATGACCTAATCTTAAAATCTGCAAAGTTATGCTGCTGATTCTTTTTGGATCCGGATGACATAAAAGTTGGAATATTTCATTTTTAACAATTTAAGATGGGAATTCCATCTTTTTTGTTCATCTCACTAATTTATATACAGATCTGAGGAACTTTGATCATTTTCTCCACTTCTAAATTCTATCCTCTACATATCTGCAGGATCCAGTAAATCAGGAAAGAGCCACCAATATTGATAGTGGTGAGATATTTGATGATATTATGACAAGAAGTCGGGGTGAGATACGGCATGCCTCTAGCCCAAAAGTTACGAGTTCCACCCAAACTCCATCGGAGGAAATGAGGCCCATATACGTCCCACGTTTGACACAGAAAGCATATAGCCCCCGGTTGAATGAGACAAGGAGCGAAAGAAGCCCGAGATCTAATCAAGGTCTCGAAATAAAGCAAACTCCAAGTCCCGGTCCATCAATACTTGGTCAAACCAGTCATGCTTCATCTTCGAGCTGATAACACTGAACTGCGTCATTCAGTTTAATAGTTAATTGGACACTAGAGGCCATGTGTGAAAGTAACGTATTTGTGAGGTAATTTGGTCGTTTTAAGTTTTACGTTTACGGAAGTTTTTTCTAAGTGGGTTCGTGCTTTCTTGTTTATTCTATTGTTGTGGGCTGAGGACAATGATAATGAAAATATATTTGTGGAAGAACTTTCTCCTTCGTAGAGCTTTACATTCTTTATTTTCTGCAGAAGTAGAGAATGAGCAGAGAAGAAGAAATGAATATGAAAATTTAGGTTCCCAGATTGTTAGTTCTGAAGTCATCTCACCACACTTTGTTAGAAACAACATTGAGGTTTAGTTTGTTATTGTCGTTACTTTCAAAAATGAAAAGTAAAAAATTGGCTTTTTAAAAGTAATTTTAATAGTGTCAAAATAAGTAACTTATATGTGGAATATGCTCTCCACCATGTGTAAATGGATGATGAGTGGGGCGATTTGACCATCATGCATATGATCAAAGATCTCTCTGTCTCTTGTTTATCAGGACTTATCTTGTTGCCTGAAATTCTTGTACCTATATGGCTGAGTAGGAAAGCATTGCCAAAACATAGATGACACTAGAGGAAAAAGAGGAAATTGTCAGTGGTCTCCATCTCAGTGTCAAGTTAGTGCATTTTTTGCTCATAGTGGTAAAGGCAAAACTTTTTGGAGCAGCCTCGTAAAAGTTGAATCTTTCTCCGGCAAAATGGACATCTGTGCTACAGATTCGAGTCTAATATGAAGGGATTTGAGAAAGGCAAAGATTATGGTATCTGGCATCACGAGGAGAGGTATTTGAGTATGGTGAGAATGACCTCGTATCCTGCATCCTAGAGCTTTAGGGATGGAGTGAGAGGTGGAAAATAGTCCCGTCAACTTGAAAGAAGGGGTGCCTTTTAGGGTTCGTGAAACTAGGTCGGGTGACTTTGTTTTCAAAATATAAAGGTTTTCAAAATTTGGTATGGAAGGTTCAAGAAAATTGGTGACTTAAATAATAGGGGAATGGACGATCAAAATCCTAATAACGAAATTTCTTTGAATCCTGCTATGAGTACAGGAAATACTCACAGAAATCACGCAGGAATTTGAAATGGAGGGAAGGGATTCAATCAAGTGAGGATGGAAAACACAGATTGAGGGACAAGATTCACAAATTTCAAATTTCTGTAAAAAGTCTGTCAATAATTTCTGTACTCAAGGAATTGTTCAATTTCTTTTGTGTAAGTTATGAAGGTGTAATGATTTGTGCACTGTCGGAGGTCGCTTCACTGTTCCTCATCTGTGCTGGACTGACCACTGACCAACAACCAACAAAAATATTAAAATAGACTCCTTGATGTAAACGTTGATTTTAATTGAAAGTTCTAGCAATGGATTTGGATTTGAATGGTGCGTGTCGTACTAATCTTTTCTGCCAATAGCAAACGTACGGAATTCTCCAATTCTGCTTTCCTTACCACCAAAATGTCAATTTTGATTATCACTTCTTAACTACGTTGAAAGATGCCATGGTATTATCCTTAGGTAGGCCCACATATTTTCAAATTTCATCCATAAAAAGTTCTCACCTTTTTTACTTATAATAGTCTGACTTGTACAATTGAATTTTCTATAATTTTTAATGCAAAGAGAGATTAATTTTCGACAATTTTTTTTTTTTTTTTTTTGAGGATTTCTCTTAAATCAGTTCACTTCTTGGGATTTAACGAGTTGGGTTTGTCATAATTTGACGGAGAATCATTGGAGTGAAGCACTTGAATTTTTCATCAAAATGAATTGAATTCGAAGTTTGATTTTGTAGTAATGGAATCTTAGGCCATTTCCAAAGGCGATACCAAAATATCAAAATACACCAAAAAATAATGCAAAATGCTTCCAATGTAGTACCAAACTTTGCTTGGTGCAAAGTTAATTATACCATTTGTTTTCATTTTCCAAACAAATTGATTAGGGTATTCATGTCGTTTGTATTTATATATTTTTAGTTACAATAAATTATCATCATTATCATCCTTATTATGTGCATTTATAATAAATAAAAAATAATAGTTAATGAATTAATTAAAATAAGAATACAAATAAACTTAAAATATAGTAAACACGATTATTTAAAGTAAACATGATTATTAATAAATTTAATATTTTCGTTAATTTAATGTGATTATTTATTTAGTAATTTATGTAGTTGTAAAATAAATGAAGAAATAATTTTTCAAACAAATAAATAGTTAAAAATAAAAAAATGATGAAAAAATTAAATACTATTCATTTAGTGTAATGATTGTAGATGGTTTTTAGTTTGATGCAAGATTTGGTGTAAAATAGGCAAAACTTATCTCAAATTTTAGTGTAGGGTTGGAGATGACCTTATTGTTTGTAAAAGCAAGATACGAGGAATGGAAAATAACTTTCTTGATTTTTCACTTTTTGACTAGGGTTGGACAAAGCTTCAGATTTAATCGAATCGAGCGGTTCATCTTAAGTTAAATATCCGAATGAATATCAGAATTGAAAGTCAACGGGCTTGATTTGATTTTCGATTCTAGACCAAGAACCAAATATTCCTAATTTTTATAATTTTTTTATATTAAATAAACCAAATTATTTAAATTATTTTAAATAAATTTGTCAACAAATTAATTGAGCCAAAAAAATATCATTTTTTTGTTTCATTTGTCAATTAATTGAACCTAAAATATTTGTTAAATTATTGTAGTATTGTTGTAAATGTTAGAAAATTTAATTATGATACAGAACCAAATGGAATCAAATCGCTTCGATTTCTAATTAAATTTGAACCCAACGATTCTACTTATTGAATACTAGAAAATTCTGATTCTGATTCTGATTCGATTTTAAAGAGAACTGAACCAAATCAAATCAAACCAAAGCAAATCATATCCAGCCATATTTTCAACAGTTCAATGGTGGCGATTGGGCAGTGTGATAAGATAGGGTGCATGGAAGAAGATGAACATTTTTTTATTCTTTTTTGAATTTTTATGTAAAGAAAGTCATTTGCCGAAATCACCACTTGAAATAAACATAAAATAAGGGCAAATGCATTGCTCTCACAAAACTAACCGCTCTTTTGGATGGATCTTTTACGCCAAAAAAAAAAAAAAGAAAGTCTGGGACTATATGGGCAATATTCGAAAGATCTGAACCAAAAATGTAATTTGTGCAAAAGTTACTGACCATTTCAGGCCAATTTCCCTAAATTTTTAAGCTTCGCCAAAATATCCTTCTTTAGTCCACAATCAACGAAATAAGCAAAACACTGCTAATGCAATTAGGCCAAATTTCAGATTCGTTAGTATTTAACCATATCCATTCAAACGGTATCGTGAATCCAAGTTACAGAATGAGGCCTCAAATAGTGTTGTTTGGGGACTCAATTACAGAGCAATCTTTCAGATCAGGTGGTTGGGGTGCTGCTCTTGCTGATGATTACTCTCGCAAGGTTTAATTTTTTTTTTTAAAATTGCAATATATTTTTAAATCGGTTGGTTTTTATTTATTTTTATATGCTTAAGTTACTTGTTCGATGTTGTAGGCTGATGTTTTGGTACGTGGTTATGGTGGGTACAATACCAGGTGGGCTTTATTCTTGTTGCATCACATTTTTCCTATGGTAATTTGTCCAGATCTCTAATTGTTTTCGCATTTTATTTTCATTTCGTATTGGGTTTATAATGATTGTCTTTTGATCACATTCTTGATTGTTTTTAGATTTACAAGTTTTCTGATTCTAATACGTGAGAGGAGATGGAACATAAGATCTAGTGGGCAATTATACAATTTGATTTGTGGTGTTTATGGATTGTAATTTTTTCGATAAAAACGTTTTATCCAATTGAAAATATAGATGTTCTAACATTGTAATGCAAAATGGAGATTTCCTTCAGCGGTTTTTATCAATGTTAAACATTTGATTTGTGTGTTTGTTTGATAATTTGGATATTGGGGAAATAAATATAGAGTTAATATTTTCGCTTTCCTGATTTTATGCACAATTGTACAGAGGATGTAGTGATTAACTAAATACCTTTTAGAGAGTTTATTTTTTGTTCTTAATTTTGCTCGACTCCAGTCTAATGTTGGTTCATTTTTTTTAAAAAAAATACTTTATTTGACGATGTTGGATCTTTTATGACCGATTGGCAGGGATCTGCAATGCCTCTTGTCGCTGCCACTATATTTTTTGGAGCTAATGATGCGGCTCTTTTGGGGGGAACTGGTGAAAGGCAACACGTGCCTGTTGAAGAGTACAAGGAAAATCTAAGAAGAATTGTTCAACACTTAAAGGTTCGAATTTGTAAATTTTGTGCTCAACATTCGCATGTTACTTGATCCAAAGTTGAAACAAAACCTTATCGCATAATTGGATTTCCTATTATATAGTGTACTGTTATTTTAATAAGCATAAAATATTCTTGATGGTCTTCAAAAACTTTCTTTTTTTCTTTTTCCAAATAATTGCGGTTCGCTATTATGATAAATAATAGTAGTGCAGTGGCTTCCTATACCAAAATTTGTTAACTTTAGGATCTTAAGTTGAGTTATCCATTGTGCCGATATGTTGGATATATAGTTGTATAACTTGTGGATTTTTATTTTTGCAGTAGATCTTCCTTCTTTCTGATTTTTAGACATGTATTTGATTTAATGGATCTTATTCTTCTCCCCTTTTCATTTTACCTGTCTTTTAAAGTGTGCAGATAAGGTCATATTCTTGATTCTATATACTTCAAGTCCTATGTTTGCATTGTTCTAAGCACCTTGTATCAATTCTAATTTTTGTAAATTATGAATGCAGAATTGTTCCCCTACCGTGCTAGTTGTACTTATAACTCCACCTCCCATAGATGAGCATGGGCGCCTAGAATATGCACGGTATCAGTCTTTTGCTTTTAACACATGCTGCTCTTCGTAAGTGTTAATGCAAGTAGAAAAAACATATCTTTGTAAGACTTGACCAAATCATCCCATATTTGATGCAATTAGATGAGCCTGGAGAAATAGGTTCACATGTTTCTGTATGATCAATTCAATATAAATGCCAACAGTTGAAGCTGTTCTTCACTCTCAGGTAATCAACTTTAAATGTAGACACTCAAGGAAAAAAAACATTAATTACTTTGCTAAGATTAAAACATTAATTACTTTGCTAAGATTCATTCTCTTATGAAGAATTATGTACGAACGATTTTCTTCGAGTTAAAAATCGAATATGGAACTTTTTTGAGATAGCACATGCATTCATTTCTTAAGGATTAAAGATACTTTCTTTTTTGAGTTATGGACTAAGATGTAAAAGAGAGAGATTGTTAATGTTTAAAATTTGTTTATAAACGCTCAAGTTACTTTTTATCCACCCACATTTCGAGAGACCCACAAGTACTCTATACACTTATCCACCACTCATTTCCATATATTATATAAATTAAATTGTTTATTAACACTTCCCAAACACGCTTTCAATCTTTTCTTTTTAAAATTTTTCCAAAATAATTATTTTCGGAGATCCTTGACAGGGATTTTTAATACGGTTATGAATGGTTTTTCATTGATTATTGAATAAAACTACAATTTCTCCTCTCCCCTCCTTTCTCTTCTATTCTTCTCTCCATTTCCCTTCTACAATTCTAGTTCTTGTTTGATTGCTTTCGTCATCGATTATAGATGTTGTGTGAGGTAGAACTCAATGAACAAGAATGAGACTTGAGAAGAAAGGGAGAGAAAGAGAGAAGAAAGGGAAGAGAATCAAAAGAAATTATTAGAGTGAGAAATATGCATTCATTCAATAATTGAGTCTAGGTATTACAATGGATAGACCTCTTTATATAGAGATTAAGCAAATCTAATTTTAGGAGGTCTTTGATGCACATTATTGAGAAAAGAATGCATTTTATGATATGATGTAATGGAAAATATATGATTAAAAAATAAGGAAAATTTTTGAATTTTCCGTGCAATGTTATTTTATTGAGGAATATATAATTGAAAATGAGTTTTAAAAGAATGAATTTTGAGAAGAATGTGGATCAAACAGGGGCTTAGAAGGAAATTAAGGTAATAAAGCCTAAATTAAGTCAAGCTCGAAAATATATAACTAAAATCTTAATTCTAGTCAAATTGGGAAAACTGTAATAAATTAAAATAAGCTAAACCAAATTAATCCATCTTTATCCCTAATCTACCACGAGTATGTAGAAGTTATAAGGAAATTTGGATTTTTATTTTTATTTTTTTCAATTTGCAGGTCATTATAAGAGTGTATAAACTTAGAATTAATAATTTCGACCTCCCAATATTTTATAAGAGAGTTGGCTTTGTTTTAACGTATTGTATTCTTTGCATAAAGCAACTGCATTTTTATGCAAACCACAAGGAGGAGATCTTAGAGCCTTAGAAAATTGGCACAAGCATTCTCTAATCATCTGTTCGGTGTGATATTTCATTATCCCTGTGCATTTGTGTTTTGTTCCTATTACTTGGCTCGTACTGCGCGCACCTACTTAGAGCCAACCATGGTGCGCATTCTTATAAATTCAGACATCAATGATGAATCATTTTATTGGAGGAAAAGTAACCATAATACTTTCGGCAATATTTTTCTGTTACTCGAGCAGGTCTTTGTATGGTGACAAAGCAACAAAATTTCCTGAAAGGACAAATGACATGACTGCAGTTTATGCGAAGCAGTGTGTTGAATTAGCTAAAGAACTTGGTCTTCCATCAATCAATCTATGGTCGAAGATGCAGGAAACTGAGGGCTGGCAGAAAAAGTTCTTAAGGTTTGTTATTTTATTTACAAGTGACAGAATTTCTTAACGCTTCTGGGATGGGATAACAGAATTACTTCTTAGTAACCAAAGTATCGCAACTCGAACTTTATTTTAATCACGTTTTTTTATTTACAGCGATGGCTTGCACCTGACAGCAGACGGTAATGCAGTTGTCCATGAAGAAGTATTGAAAGTTTTTAATGAAGCCGGGCTTTCAGCTCCGAAGATGCCATATGATTTCCCCCACCATTCAGCAATTGATGGGAAAAATCCTGAAGAGGCTTTCCAGAATTTTTGCCCTGGGGTATAATGCAGTTTTGTGATGAATACAATCAGAACTCATTTATATTCTTTTTATCTAGAGCAAGGCAAATACATAGATCTCGTGTTTTGGATTATCCATTGTATCATGCTTTCTATATGATTGAGACTCTTAAATTCCAATCGCTAATTCATGCTAGTGGTGCAAATTGAGTTGGGTTCTTATGGCCCTTGAGCCATTTTCTAACTAACGGAGGACATGTTATGGTTAAAATGAGCTCGTTTCTCGTTGAACCATAAACCATGTGGTTGAAGTATGCCTCTTGGGGGGGTGGGGGGGTGCGCGCTTTAAGCTAGTTGGAACATTGAACGTACGAAAGCATGAAAATGTATGGATACCAATATATGTGTAAGGCAATTGCTCGTCTGAGGAAGCGAATCTTTACATTTTCGACATCTGTTTTATTCTTTACGAATACACAATTAACATAAAGACACTAATAATCTAGTCGTAACCTAGCCGTAGCTTACTTAATAGATGAACTCAAAATCGTTTATAATAGACATTCACAACTCATTCAATAGCTTCTAAACACACCACGTTCTGAGACAAATTAATGAATCTACTTGACAATAAATGTTGAAGCATTCTTAGTAACTCTATGAAACACAAACGTTACCATTGGCCTAAATTTCAGTTTTAGTATCTAAATGGATCACAGAGACAGCCCCACAAGTTAGATTTTCAGAATGAGGCCTCAAATGGTGTTGTTTGGGAACTCCATAACCGAGCAATCTTTCCATGACCAAGCAATCTTTCTCATCAAGCGGTTGGGGCGCTGCTCTTGCTAATACTTATTCTTGCAAGGTTTTGATTTTCTAATATTTCATCACACTCCAAATCAGGTATTTGTATGCATAAATTTACCTCTGTGATTTTGCAGGCTGATGTGTTGCTACGTGGTTACAGTGGATACAACACCAGGAGGGCTTTACCCTTGTTGGAACACCTTTTCCCTGTGGTAATCTGTCCTAATCTTCACATTTTTTTGTCATTTCTTATTGCAGATGTTCATGTTCATCAATGGAGTTTTTCTTCATTGATCTTTATCAATGTTGATTCATATGTTTACATGATTATATCTCTTTCGATGCATTAAAACTGGGGATATCTTATGAGTCATTGGCAGGGATCTGCGACACCTCTTGTTGCTGCCACTATATTTTTTGGAGCTAAAGACTCAGCTATTATGGGAGAACCAGTGAATGGCAACATGTGCCTGTTGAAGAATACAAAGAAAATCTTGAGGGTTCGAGTTTCTAATTTTTTTTGCTTAAAATTCGCACTAGGTCCAAAGGCTCAGAATTGTTCCCCTGCCGTGCTAGTTGTACTTAATAACTTCACCTCCTGCAGATGAGGAAGGGCGAATAGAATATGCACGGTATGATCAGTCTTCTGCTTTTAGTATGCGTTAACTTATATATTTTCTAATAGATTTACATGATAGGTAGCTTTATCGGAGGAAAAGTAACTATTATACCTTCCGGCAATGCCTTTTGTGCATCTCGATCAGGTCTAAGAATGGTGACAAAGCAACTGAGACTGAGGTGCCTGAGAGAACAAATTGAAGTGACTGCAGTTTATGCAAAGCAGTGTGTTGAATTAGCTAAAGAACTTGATCTATGGTCCAAGATGCAGGAAACTGAGGGTGGTAGGCAGAAAAAGTTCTTGTGGTTTGTTAATTATGTACAACCGAAACAATTTCTTAAATATATTTGGGAAGGAGGCGAGAGTTGCTACTTAAAAGTAAGAAAAAAGCAGCATAGATAAGATAAGCATGTTTGAAAATAGTAAATTGCTTAAAAGTAACTCTTTTCCCTTTTTAACAGCGACGTATTGCATCTAAAACCAGAAGGCAATGCAATCGTCCATGAAGAAGTTGGGAGTGTTTTTAATGAAGCCGGGCTTTCGGCAACAAAGATGCTGACTATTGAGGAATTGATAATTTGATGGGGGAAAATCAGTATCTCTCGGAATTCTTTAAGTGTTCGTTTGATTGTTAGGGTGGAAATGAGTGTAAAGAAAATAAATTCCAGAGAAAATAATTGTCTAGAACTTGTTTTTCAGGAATTGTTAATTAAGTGTTTGATTGATATAATTTTCCTCCCGAAATTTTTAAAATTTTTGTGTTCGTTTGACTTTGTTTACATGAAAATTGTCTATTAAAATGATAATTTTTTCATAATTGGTTATAAAATTTGTTTCCATTGCCAAAAAGTAAAAAAAAAAAAAAATCCAAGAAAGTCATTTTTTTAATTAAAGTTTAGTGTTCCTTTGACTTTGTTTTACATAGAAATTGTCCATTAAAATGAATTAAAAAAAATGTGATTCCATTTTCCTACCAAAATAATGAGAAAAGCAATTCCTCCAAAATCAAAAAAAGGTGCACGTGAGGAGTTGGGTGGGAAAATCAATTGCCAAGAACTTTTTGCCTATCAAACATGCTTTTTGGATGGAAATATTCCATTTTCCATGAAAAACTTATGATATCAAACAAGCCTAAATTCTTTTCAAGAAAAATGCGTAGATCCAAATATGTCGATAATGTCTGTACAATAACTCTTCAAATGACTGCAGGGTGACCAGTTTTTATCTTATATATAAATTTACCACTTTATTTATTAATTATTGACGTTCAGTTCAATGCCGATCAAATTACTTTATCTTTTCATTTGTCGAGCCGACAGTAACTACATATTTTGCGAGTTCCATAACTTTTCGATCCCACATTTTATGAACTTTTATCAAAAATTACTAAAAAATTAATTTCTATCCCACCAAACAGGGGCTTTAAAACATTGAAATGAAGCAAAGATTGTCAGGTCCAGATATACTTGATAGACCATATATACATTTCTTCCAAGAATTATGCATTTATATTATTTGGTGGGTGAGAATATAATTTGCAAATGCTAATTATTAATAATATCCAGGAAAAGAATAAGGGTGGTGATTATATCTAAAAAGGTTCCTAAAATACAACCAAAGTTGATGATGTTCAACTCTTAACACCACAATTAACCAACAAATTATTTCAAGCTGTCTTCGGCTTTGGCTTAATACGCTTCACTCGAGAATACAGAAACACTCCAGCAAGAGCAATTCCAGTTCCTGCACCACAGGTGAAAGGAAAACAGTGTCAGTACGTGGCAACTTGATTTCTTTTTCCAGCAACGCATGTTTAGTGCATAATATTAGATAGTATTGGACAATAGAATGAACAAAATTTTAGCTTGTCTAGTCCATAAGAACAAACATGCCGCTAAAGTTCGTTATTTATAAGAGAGTAATACCAAAATAGTTAACGGGTGAAACCGGAGTGTGGAAGAAAAGTAATACCAAAAGAGTTAACGGGTGAAACTGGAGTGCGGAAGAAAAGAACAGAGGTAATGATGACCACCACCCGCTTCACGCAGTTACCCACAGAATGTGTGACAGGAGATACCCTCTGCAATATCATGTATGAAACCTGCAGACAAACTCTTGTGAGAAATCTCAGGATGAAAAGATTAGCAAATATGGCAGAGACCATTTTCATTATGAAAAAGTTAGCAAATATATACTATTTTGCATTTTGCTTTGGGGTTTAAGCATTCACTTAAACAACGCACATGACAATATCATTGACTCAGATTAGAGTTCCTAAATCAGCATTCAGCATTAACTGAGAATCTGAACAACTTACTTGCTGATATGCATGGAAGCAGAGAGCAGCAATGAAGGATCTAGTGTAAATCTGCTTAACATTCAACCCCTGTCAAGAAAACAATACGATAATCAATTTCTACCTTTTTCTGTTTCTTATGAACAAAACCATTGATCAAACATATGAAATATGCTCATTATCAAAGGCATAACGAAAATGAATTATAAGCATTTTCACTCTTGAGATTTACTTACAGCAGTTTCAATGAAAGCAGGGGTAAACTTAATTCCTTCCATGAATATAGCTGCAGGGGCCAGTAAGAAAAATGACATAATTGTGATTATCGAGAAGAGAGTAATGTTGTCCAAAGATTCCTGCATGAAAATCAAACAGATCATGTACGTATTCCAAACAAGCAATTCAAACTTAAGCGTAATTTGGAAACCAATACGTCACAACTGGACAATATTAAATAACAGATTTACCGCAACTGATTTCGGCAAAAGTGATTGAAGTGGATAAAAAAATGACCAGAATTCCATTGTTTACTATTGGAATGATACAAAATTGAGAGTGAAATATACCTCTTTCTTGACCATGAACTTTTTGCTAAGGACATTTCGAGATTGATTGGTCAAATTTGAGGCCATTGCACTCCAAAAACCAGCCCTTCAAAAATCACACGCACAAAAAGTTTACCACACTTTAAACAGAAGAGGCAGTAAGAGTAATTGACATCGAATCCATTCCTATTTCTCACCAATTAAAAGAGGCCTCAGTCATTGATGCCAATGCCACTCCACCAACAATCGGTAAAAGGGAAGAAACAACCCATATTGTAGGGAACTGCTCAAAGAGGAGAGCAAATTAGACACCAAAATATAAAAGTCGAACAATTCAAACAATAACCAAAATACACAATACCATCGCATGCTCAACCAGGGTCCTGGCCTGAAGTCTATACCTCCATAAAAATTGAGGACGGCTTTCATGGGATATGGAAATATTTTAATAATCTTATATTTACATGGATAGAAGGAAGGAGTATTTTTTAAAAAAAAAAAAAAAAATTAACCACCTCTCCCAGGAACATTGCTGAGAGTACAACCGAGAAGAAGGGCTCCATGGCTTTTATTGTGTGAGTGAATGAAACAGCAACTTTTCCAAGACTCATGTTGGTGAAAAGGTTGCCTAAGGTGTGCACCACTGCCAGTGGCAGAATAGCTGCAAGCTGTCAATGTAAATTCAAGATAAATTTTCCTTATAATTGTCAAAACTACAAAGTGTAGAATCACTACTGTAACATTACCTGTGCGCCGCTAATTTTTGGCCTTTTATAAAGATTGGTCGTCCACATGAGAATAACAAGCACAGTCCCAACAGCAAATTGAGCTAAAGTGACGGTTACAGGATATGGGTATACTTTGAGCACCTGAGACAATTTATAATCATCTTAACTTTCAGTAAAGGTTAGAAATTTCTAATTACAAATTTCATGATGCAACTTATACCACGCAATTGAAATACATGATAGTTGTTACTATTTCCAATTCAAAGGACCTAATTTGAAAACAACCTTAAATTACCCACCAAATGATCCATATAAATTTATTAATAAATAACGACAATGCTTATCCATCTTTCTTCAGTCAGAAGCAATTTAAAATAATTCTAGATGATGGAACTGTACAGTTCAGAAAGCAGATAGAAAGAATAATTGAATTCCTTCGTTATGGCAGGAAACAAGATGCAACATATATATTTTCCGTTTCAGTCCAAATCCACAAACCAAACAAATGTGACCCGACCGAAAAATGAAAGCAAAGTAAATTCTAGTCTTTACAGATAAAATATAAAAATTAACCATTAAATGAATGTACATCCAACAATTACCTCTTAAATCAAATATTGTGAGGCAAAAAGCTACTTGTACATCAATTAACAATTCTCAGCATGTATAAAACTTTGAAATTGCACAAACCATGGCATCAGTGAAATATTATTAGCAAATCACCAGAAACTCAAACTTCTGCTCAAGTTCTAGGAATTTAGCCAAAAAAATCCATCCGCCACAAAATTACACTTGAATTACCAAAATAGTTAAAACCGAAACCAAACTAAACATGCATACCTCCAACATATACAAATAGCATATATAAGTATATTGGACACCATATCATCAAAAGAAATAGAAATAACGACCTGCTTGTTGTAGATATTGAAGTAGATATTAAACAGGTACCAAAGCCCAAAAAGGGTTCCTAGTACCAAAGTATCTCCAATGCCCTTAGACTTCGGGCTTTCACCAGCACCCGCGCTTTCGGGTACTGATGTGGCCCGAACAAGCCCTTCGGATTCGGGTTCCGCAAGTGGGCCTGAAATCCATCCATTTTGTCTCAAGGAACATCTAATTGGGTTCACTCCACGGCCCGAAACCGACCCATTCTTGCAAAAAAACCGTTTTGGTGGGATGGGTTTGAATTTGTAGAGAAAAGATGTGCAAGGCTTTTGGAGTTTGGTAGAAAAAGAAATGGAAGAGCAGAACGAAATCGCAGTGCTCTGCATTTTTGGAGATGCAGATCACGAAAAATATAGAGACGGAAACTTTGTATATATAGTAGTAGGGTGAGTGGGGGTGGGTAAAGTTGGTGGCTCCCTCCGGGAGAAAGGCGAACTGGGAGAGTGAGATTGAACAGTGGAAGAGAGGTGGACAAGAATTCAGTAGTATATCTGAGGGGTATTTTGGGGATTTCACGGTTATGTTACCACTTTTACGAATAATTGCACTGTTGGTTACTCATCTATTGTTCTAGGAAGAAAAGATTTCCAAACCTGTTAAAATCTTTGTTAAATCGTCATGTGAATCATCTATATTCTATTTGATGAAATTACACTTTTCTTTACAAGTTGGGGCGGTAGTTGAGAATTTGAAGTGCGATAAGTTTCTACGAGGTTCATGTGGATAATCCCTTATTTGTGCGCAATTGCAGTCGAAGTTGTGACTAATTTGTTTCTTTTAAAAATTTGATGATCAATTTATTAATGAAACAATATATTGAGGACCAATGATGTAATTTTCCTTAAAATTATTGGTGATTGAGAGGTTGGTGAGAAGTAAATCAATAGGAAAAAATTGTTGTATATATGCAAGTTAGGTTTTGGAAAATGATTGCCTTTTCTTTTTCGACACGGAAAAAAGGGTTGAAAGGAGGGAATGAATTTGACATCTTTTCAGATTTTTGGCAATATTAAAAAAATAAAATAAAATCATATGGTAATGGTTCAATATTTCAAAAAAGTGTCAAAATTTTAACGAATTTTATCATTATCAGCTAATTATTGTAAGTACGATGAGGTCGGTTAGACTAAATAATCAAATTGATTATTAAGATATAAATATACAATAAAAAGAGTTGATTATTCAATTATTTGCAAGCCAATTTCGCCCAGCGTTTCAATTCCAACTTAACCGCTATTTGAGTTTCATTATTTAAAATCATTTTTTTTCAAATTTATTTTTAATCGTACGTTCACCCAATAAAATAATTTTACACCTAAATATTGTAAATCAGTAATTTTTCTTTTCTTTTTTTAAATCAAAACTAGTTTACTTAAAATTGATTTTTTTTTTTTTTTTAGTTTATTGAGAATGCTATCAGGTCCAGTCCTGATTTCTTTAAAATTAAAAAAAGAATCCGCGGCTGCTGTTGAAGTTGACCCAAGAATTTTGAAATCCAAATTGAAATTTCTGATTGTTTAAATTGATTTTTTTTAGGACAATTAGTCAAAGAAGCAATGTAAAAGAAAATGCATTCCCCCCAACCAAGTATTTGCCTAGCTAACGAGATTCAACAAGACCTATATCAAATCGAGTAGTCATTAAAATCGAATCGGCCTACCTCTACAACACATATTCGTGACGCACCGAAGCCTGTTCAAAAGTAGAAAAATAATTCAAACCTCTTGAAAATCAATTAGTCCATGGAGTCTTGATCATCAAATTCATTGAACAATAAAAAATCAAACTCTAAAGAAGTCAATCAGTCCTGTAGTCTTGTTATTCAATTCGTTGAACAAAAAGCTCGTTGCTTTGTGCAAGGACAGGAGCAGAAAGAAAATCAAAGATGAGGTAATTGTATAAAATGTCCACTTAGCAATTTGCAAGAATGTCCAAAAAATTCTTCAATTCTACTTTACTATAATATAGACAAAAATACACTCATTAACAATTTTAAATTCCACAGTGAAGACAAAATTATTTATATAATTAAAAATTGTATTGACCAATAATAACTTGACATATAACGTATATTACTTATTCTAAAAAGTATCACGTCAATCATGCATTAAATGTTCACTTCTTCCTATAAGTGGGTAAATAAAACATTTATGAAATGTCGAGAAATACACTTAAAATATCAAGAATATTATAAAATGTAAATTGCTCTCATGTGCATAACGAAATCTCGTTCTAAACAAATGAAATGTCAGGTGTCAAGATAAACATAGTCCAAATGTCGATAACAACTTTTAAAATGTCGAGAACGTTATCAACAAAAAACAAGATTTCAAAGAAAAATTACATTATACCGAGAATTGTAGAAATCCTAATCAACTGCAAATTTGGACGAGATTAAAATTTTCAAAATGAAATTATATATTTTTCTTATGAATTGAAATCATATAATTATTTTGTAGTATTAATAACTTTTCTACTTCATCTTCTTCATTTTTCCCAAAATTCTTGGTCGATACCCAATAGATAATAAAATCGAATGAATCCATTAGGTATTAGCTAGTGTTAATGTAATTTCTCGTGGAAGCTACTTATTCTTTTCCAAATTCAAAAAAATAAAAAAATAAAAAAATTGTTTTATTTTTCATTGGGGGTATAATAGACAATTTGATACATAATTTGGTCATTTTTGCATTAGTTAGCAAAATTTAGACCTTTTTCAATTGTGAAGTATGGAATTGGCAATTTTTGTAAATTCCCCGTCAAAGAGGCCCGTTGAAAAGGGGGCAGAGTTCCCACTGGTTACAGCACTGTTCACGATTATAGACATAGGCCTTTACATCACCTGCATAAGTCCGGATTTAGACATCCTTGCGTATCAAGAACTACGAGATCGCCTTTTTAATTCTAGGGTCCGTAGGGATCCAACCATTTGAGCTGTTTTTCTCTTTTCATAGAAAAGTAGCCTCTAATGGCCTGTACAGAATATAATTTCGGTAATGATGTGCAAAATCATCTTGATGCACCGATGCCATGGATAGGCATGTATATTGCTGCAGCCTCTCTATTCTGTTCTCTGGCAATTGCAGCTGACGCCTTCCATGGATTCCGAAGCAACAAATTCTGGCTCCCATCAAATTATTTCTCCCTAAATGCTACTTTCTTGACATTTTTAGCTGTCTCTTTGAAGCTGCCAGTTGACCTAACGGCACGGATGTGGGCTGGTATAGACAGGCTTGCTAAGGTAAGCAGTCTGATTTTGATGTCAACAGCAATTGGCAATTTCATGCCATCTTTGGGGTCCATGAATGATAAAGAGATACTAATGAATGTAACTGCTTTAGGTATCTTGGTACTTACTGTGATTGTGAATGTCTGCGTTCAAATTGTCCAAATGCGTCGTTTTCTTCATCGCCGAATAATGTTTGTCGAGGAAATTGTAGCATTGATTTTCATGTTTCTTCAGCTTGTAATGTTAGTTTCTTCGGCTATAATGGTCCCCACCATGAAAAAGTATCTCAAATCCAAATACCGAGAAATGCTTAAAATGGCTTCTGATGAAGAACAAGTGGAGATGAAAAAACTTACAGTTGATCAGTTGAGAGCGATGGTTAAGAAATATTGGGTGATGGCAGAAACTAGCTGTCCTCAGTTTGTGATTGCGCGTTCTGCAACGTGTACTGCTTCAGGTGTGATCTGTTTGCTGATTGCTCTCGTTTTGGCAGAAGCTCTGCTTCGTATGCTAATGGTGTATAAAACATTTAGGCGAACTGCTTCTTACTATGACTCGTCAACCATTGGGATTCTGCTCATTCATTCTATCGGAGTGACTTTAGGTACTATTGCCCCAGCATTGAGATGGTACACTGCCATAAATTTCAAATGCTCAGAAGAAGGCAAAAGAAGCGCCTTCAAAGATGAACTCAAAATCGAGAAGTATTGGACACAGATGCTCGTTGAGTGGAAAGAAAGCCCGTTACCTTGGCACATTCGTGATCGTAAGTTGAGAAAACTTCTTCACAATACAAAAAGGCCAATTCTGAGTTTCTTTGTTAGAGTTCAGATACTGGTTGTTCTAGCCAGCAAACTTGTTCGAATCATCTCTGTCTTCGTCATGAGTCCAATCATCTCGTTCTTCCACAATATCGGAAAGTTGGAGAATGCGTCCTACTCTAGTGGATCACGTGTCCATCGGGTTTCAGAATTAGGATTTAATAAAGAGCCGGACCTTAGCCGTTATGTTCTGCTACTAGAAGGTGAGGTTCAGTTGCCTCAAAAGACCCTGCAAAACATCTGCAATCAGGTGGATAAAGTGATCCAAATAGGTGAAATGCAGCAACCTAAAAAACTCATAAACCTTCTTAAGTTATCTGGCGATTTTCGTGGGGTGAGTGAATTTGACAGCAACAGAGTTCCAAGTCTGCATGTTCACGAACCTCCTAATTGCTGGTCTCTGCCTCTGGTTACCCTAACAAGTATTGCTGTTGCACTTCCCAACATCTCGACTCACAACGCTAACTGGTTACTGAGCAGCGTGAATGAAGGCCTGTTCTTCGTAAAATTTATCGAGAAATGCCTGGACAGCAATCGTGATTTAGTAAACATCAGAAATGCAGCCAACGTTGTCTGGGTAGGAGTCGAACTTTATAGGAAATGGCACGACAATGATCTCAAAGAAATGTCCCTTAAAGGAAGAAAGTCGAAGGAAACACTACAAGAACTCTCTAATAAAGCCGAGAAGACTGTTTTGGAGTTCAAGCGAGATGTGAAAGATTTTCTTATGGAGGATCCTCTTAATTGGCCAGTTAAGGCTATAGCAGCTAACTCGATGTACAGGATCTGTCAAACTATTTTGCTCGACTTTGAAGATGATCGTCCCTTGACAGACGAGGGAATGTTCAAACGATTAACAGTCATGACTGCAGATATACTCGCAGCTTGTCTTACCAATTTATCCCGTGTTATAAAGATCAAGTGTCACCGGAATGCCATAAACCATGGGGGAAAAGCAGTGCGACAAGCAGCTCTCTTGTTGGGTGAAAGTCGAGAAATTCTTCAAATTCTTCAGCAGCATAGAATACCAAGCCTTGATCCTGATCAAGCAGCCTATATTGAAAAGTGGCGTACCTTTAGAGAGCAAGAAAATTAGTACCAAATCTATAGGTTGAAAATTGTAAATATTCAAGAATACTCATTTTGCACATAATTTCCAATGACTTACTATTTCTAACTAGTCATTATAATTTCCAATAACTTATTATTTCTAACTAGTCATTGAACTTTTATTTTTGTTTCAATTTGTTAGATTATTTTATTATTTATTTACTTGTTTCCTATTATTACTAGGTTTCTATTTTCTATATTTTTCTATATTTTGTAGTGAGTCTATATACACACATTTATTATGTAATTTCATTATTCAGTTTTATTGGAATAAGAAGTCATAGTTTTCTTAATTTTTAGATGGTATCAGAGCCACCATTCCTCCATGGATTTTGTTCATCTTATTAAAGAAAGATTATTTTTAGCCACACTTCTTGCTTGGATTCTGGTTTGATTTCGCATCTCAGTTTGATTTCGTTTATTGTTTGGTGATTATTTGTTAGTCTTCTTTATTTTTTCTTCATCATGGCTGGTTGTAAAGATGATTCTCTCCAGTTGATTAGTGTGCGATTGGATGGAAAAAATTATTCGTATTGGAGTTATGTTATGAAGAATTTTATGAGGGGCAAATCTATGTGGGGGTTATGTTACGGGTACAAGAATTAAACATATAGACAAGACTTCTGATCATGCAGAATCGTTGGATGTTTGGGAGGCTGATAATTTAAAGATTATCACTTGGATCAAAAATTCTGTTACACACTCTATAGGTGCTCAGTTGGTAAAGTATGAAACTGCCAATGAGGTTTTGGATCATCTTGCAAGATTATACACGCAGTCTAACTTTGTAAGACAGTATCAGCTGGAGATTGATATTCGTGCTCTTCAGCAGAAGGATTTGAGTATTCAAGAATTTTATTCTGCCATGTCAGAATTATGGGATCAGTTAGCACTTACAGAGTCCGTCGAATTACGAGCATTTTCACCTCACATCGCTCGTAGAGACAAGCAGCGACTGGTACAGTTTTTGATGGCCCTCCGTCATGACTTTGAGGGATTACGTAGGACAATTTTGCATCGTAGTCCACTCCCTTCTATTGATTCAGTGGTCAATGAACTTTTAGTTGAGGAGATACATCTTAAGTCTCAGGCAGACAAGGGGATTGTCCCAACGTCTACTCCATCTGTTTTTGCAGTGCCTCAAAGACCCTTGAATAATAATCAAAATAGGTCGAATTCGAAGGTTTATCTTGATAAATGTGCTTTCTGTAAGAAAAAAGGCCATTGGATGGCTCAGTGCCCAGTACTGTTTAATAAAGTTAAACCACCGCAACCCCAGCAGGAACAGGAGCANATAGGTCGAATTCGAAGGTTTATCTTGATAAATGTGCTTTCTGTAAGAAAAAAGGCCATTGGATGGCTCAGTGCCCAGTACTGTTTAATAAAGTTAAACCACCGCAACCCCAGCAGGAACAGGAGCAGGAACATCAACTGCAACGACGACCTCAGCAACCACCACTACCATCTCAGATTCCTCCATGGAAATTTGGTAATCAATCACCCCAGCCTAATAATGCAGTGGCTACACTATCATTAGATCCGTACATGTTTGAGTAGTTTCAAACGTTTCTTGCCTCATAGCCACATGCCATGTCTGCTTCCTCTCATATATGTTTGTCATCTTATAGTATTTCAGGTATATCTCCCTCTTTGTGGGTCTTCTATTTTGGCGCCTCTCATCATATATCACATAATCTATCATCATTGTCTTCTTTTTCTCTCAATTCGTCTGTGTCAATTGTGACTGCTGATGGCACTCCTATGCCATTACTAGGCATTGGTTCAATTATTACATCTTGTTTGTCTATTTCAGATGCTTATTACATTCCTAATTTTACATTGAATCTTTTTTCTGTTAGTCAATTATGTGAGTTGCGATACTTAGTCTCCTTTTCTTCTTCCACTTGTTATGTACAGGACCCGCAATCTCAAAAGTTGATTGGGATAGGTCATAGGCAAGGGGGACTCTATGTTTTTGATCAGCTCAAAGTACTGGAAGTTGCAGCTTCTAGTGTAGATTTGTCATCTTTTTGTTTGAGTCATTGGTCTTTTGATTTTTATTTATGGTATTCTCGTGTAGGTCATGTCTCAGCGTCTGGTTTTCAATTTTTAGCTTCTACTGGAGCATTAGGAAATTTAAAAAACTCATGATATTTCTGATTGTAGTGGTTGCAAGCTAACAAAATTTTCTACTTTACCATTTTATAGAAGTCTTTCTTTTTCTCTTGCTCCATTTGATTTTGTTCATTCTGATGTGTGGGGACCTTCCCCTATAATCACAAAAGGAGGGTTGCAATATTATATTTTGTTTATTGATGACCGCACTCGTTATTCTTGGGTTTATCTTATGAAACACCGTTTTGATTATCTTATTATTTTCAATAACTTCAGATCTTCTAAAAACTTAACATTCGGCTGTCATAAAGTGTTTTCGTTGTGAGTTGGGAAGATAATACACTTCTAATGATTTTTCTAATTTGCTTGCTTCCGATGGTACTTTTTATCAAACTTCTTGTACAGATACCCCTGAACAGAATGGTATTGTAGAAAGGAAATATAGGCATATTGTTGAAACAGCCCGTTCTCTTTTATTGTCTGTCGATATTCCTATTGCATTTTGGGGATAAGCAATTCTTACTGATGCTCATTTGATTAATAGGATTCCAACATCACACAATTCAGGTCTGTCACCCTTTGAGAAGTTGTAGGGATATGCTTCTGATTATTCTTCCTTGTGTGTTTTTTAGTTCTACGTGCTTTGTCCTCCGAGATGTTATTTCTAGATTTTCCACAGAAGTAGAATATCGTACCATGACTTCTACTACTTGTGAGATAGTTTTGTTACGTTGGTTGCTTGTAGATATGGGTATTTTTCTTCATCACCCTACTCCCTTATATTGCAATAATAAGAGTACTATTTAAATTGTACGTAATTCGTTATTTTATGAGCAGACCAAACATATTGAGATTGATTGTCATCTCACTTGACATCATTGTTTTCGTTTCTTATTTGACAAACTCTACATGCTTCTAACTGTAGCATCAGAGTTTGAGGGGGTATGTTAGATTATTTTATTACTTATTTATTTGTTTCCTATTATTGGTAGGTTTCCTATTTTCTATATATTTTTAGTGAATTTATATAAACACATTTATTATGT
>CAIGRB010163423.1:0-16682 GCA_903798255.1 Fraxinus quadrangulata
TAAAATAGGCATCACGCCTAGTAATTAGCTGTTTGTCATGCCGAATTGGGAGATAAGCATTCTCACTGCGTGACACCGGGTCCTGAACATTGGACCTCTTTAAAATGGATTTTAAAATACTTAAAAGGTTATGCAAATTTAGGTTTACATTTTATATTTTGTAAAGATATAGTTGTGTTAAAAGGATATGTGAATTCTGATTATGCTAGTAATAAGGATAATAGGAAATCAACAACTGCATATGTGTTTAATTTGTGTGAAACTTACATAAGTTGGAAGTCTTAATTGCAGTCTATTGTTGCCTTATCTACTACAAAAGTTGAATATATAGCTGTTATTGAAGCTATTAAATAGTTTTTGTGGCTTAAAGACTTGTAGTGTGAACTAAATGAATTGCATGATCCTATTGTGATTTATTGTTATAGTCAAAGTGCTATTCATTTGTGTAAAAATCCTATTTTTCATTATAGGACTAAACATATAGATGTTATGATGCATTTCGTTAGAGAGATAGTTCATAAATAGTCCATATTACTTGAAAAAAAGTTCCTACACAATTTAATCATGCTGATATGGGAACAAAGGTACTTCCTCTTACCAAATTTAAATTATGTTTACAAATTCTAAGAAAAATTCTAAGAATTGATACGTGGTGAATTTGTATTTCAGTAGGTGATGGCTTTCTTGGTGTTGATAAACATTAATGTGTTTGATTGTTTATAACATTAGCATCAAGGGGGAGATTTGTTGGATTGTGATGCCATTTGTGTCATCTGCTTTCTAACAGTTTGGGCTATGATGAAAACATGGGTTTGGCCCAAAAATATTTAATTCAACCATTGCCCGATAACGCAAAGAAACTGACCCAAAACCCGGCCCAATCTATTCCCACTTGAGCTACTCTGGACGGTCGATTCCCTGGTTGATCTAACGGCTGATGCTTGATAATATATATACCAGCTAAAGCGTCATTTGAGGGATAACTTTTCACTTGTTCTGTCCTTCACATTTGGGAAGCTTCTGGCTTTTTTCTGGACTTGGTGTTCTTCGTGTTCTCTCTTCTCGTTTCTTAGTGATACTTTTATGGATTTAAACATTTGGTTTTAATCTTCAATCTGTGTAGTTGATACCTTTGTGGTTCTTCAAGAGAGAGCGTTTTTCTGTTGATTTTGGCCATGTGTTTCTTCGAGCCATTGAGTAGACATTGTGGTGAATAGATTAGGAGTTTGGTTTAAGGCCACTTCTTTGTACAAAAGGGTACAATGAATGTTTCTAAGCCCTAAATGAAATAAGGATTCATTTCTTGTTTGTGCGATGTCTTCTCTATAATTGTGCTCTTGTGCTTCCATTGTGAATTAGACTTTACAACAAAGACAATAAGTAGATTGTACAATAGAGAGATCATCATTAGGGATCAGATTCGATTCCACAAGTTTTAAAATGGAGCCTGCTCTTGTAGTGATATTTTATTGCTTGATATTTTACAAAACGGATCATGCTATGTGTACATAGTATGATCCATAAGGGATTATATAAAGGCCACATGGGATTACATAAGATTGAACAATAATATAAACTAGACATTAAATCTTGTACAGGACTTCTTGATTAGATGCTAGATATTAAAATTTACTATACGTTGCGTGTCTAGTACATGACTTATTTCTGGCAGATATACCACCCGCCATACTTCCCCCACCCCACTGGGAGTGTGGTTTAGGCGGGGCTACAGCAAAACCAAAAAATTCCAGACGTGAGTATGCATGACTGCTTAGACTTGAACTTTAATTAGCCATTTGTACATTTCCTCTTCTGGAACAGGGATTGCAAAAGTCATCAAACCAGTTGTAGCTTCGTAGTTGAACTCAGTCTCAGCATTGCCCACTGTACATTTGAGTGGACGCTGCGAACAATATATCCCAAAATGCCCACATCCTCTAACCTTGAGAGCAATTGTTGCTGTTGCAGAACGATTTTCGCTTAAAGAATCAGAGTACTCGGAGGCAACCTCACCATCAAAGTGCTCGGCTTTCTTTTCAGAGTCCAGCAGGACTTCGATTTGCTCCACAGCACCACCTGAGTTTAACATGTCGAGCAACCCAATTGGTGCAAAGGAAATGTAGGCTGTAATATACTGTACAGGAAGCAATGGATTTCATTAGGTTTTATTAAATGAATACTAAGAAGAAAGAGACTAGGTAAATCGAATGTTCACTCACCTTGATGGGACAGATATGGAACAGTTCATATTCAAGAACTTTAAGCGTCACAGGGAGTGATGTGCCTTTTGGTAAACGAACTATCTCCCCTGATTTGTATGCGTAGACTATGGTATCTCCATTCCAATCTGGTCCAGCAATTTCAGTTATGATGTTGACATCAGAGGCTTGAACAGAACTAGTCAGAGTTCCAGGAGAGACATCATGAATACGTGTCTTCTTTGCTACCTTGCACCAACCAGCACCTTGGCAGTTGAAGGCGCCAACCACTCCAGAAAATTTGTTCGTGTTCCAGATTTTAAGTAAGCTGTGGATTATAAAGCATTAGAAAAGGACTTCTATTATCATGTTAAAACGCTTCAGAAGCTGAGAACACAAGACAAAAATATAGTCACAAACCTTGCTCCATCTCTTGCTGGATCAGCAAATAGACAGTCAATTGTCGGTCGACCAGGCAATTGTGCACGGAGAACTGACCCATCAGGAAGCACCAGCTTTTTCAAAAGCTCAAAGTTGTGATTACCGGGCTTGTCACTAAATGCACAGCAAGAGTGGCAGTCATAAGTTCATCCTTCAGACTGAAGGTATTGCAAACGACAAACTACGCTGAAATATGACAAATACCTCACATATATTGCACATCCTCCAATGGCTCGAGCTGCTGCATGATATTCAGCAGTTGGGTGTAGGCT
Source organism: Fraxinus quadrangulata (assembly GCA_903798255.1). Classification (NCBI taxonomy): domain Eukaryota; kingdom Viridiplantae; phylum Streptophyta; class Magnoliopsida; order Lamiales; family Oleaceae; genus Fraxinus; species Fraxinus quadrangulata. The sequence goes on from CAIGRB010163423.1 coordinate 2,912, forward strand.
CTGTAACATGGACTAACACTAGTAAATTCGCATGAACTAAATTTGATAAGGTGAATGCAAATCTAGTAAAATACCCACGTGGAACATGTCCCAATCAGGTTGCATAAACTCTCCCAAAAATATTGAGTTGTAAGCCACAGATGAAATGTGGATGGTGTGAGAAGCAGGATCACGAGGGTAATAATCATCCGAAGCTCTAACAACTGCAGTTTGCTTGGCACTGTATATCCCATCAGTGTTATGACACATGCAAGCAATGCATGCATTCTCCGGAAAATTCCTTGCAATGGAAGCTTCAAGGGCCTGGTGGTAGCTACGAGTTAGAGAAACTCTACCACCATGGCCAGCACCAAGAGTTTCGATGATGTTTTGTACATCGACTTTGACTCCATCTACTCCGCATGAAGCTAGATATGCGTGAAGCTCATTGTAGAAATTGAAAACCTTTTTCGGGTGTACGAGACCCAAGCCATGAACAGCAAGACTGTCCATAACAATGTCTGGTTGATTGCCGAGTACACCTGGAGACTGCACAGGGTATGCCAAAGCTGTGTCATAGTGCTCCATACCAGGACCAGCAGGTTGTACTCCACCCCAGTAACCTGCTAGAGCATGCCATACATAGACATACCTGGAGGAAAGGGAATAAAAAAAAGAGAAGATATCAATAAATAGCACGTAAATATACAAACCAAACCTTGCTAGATGGATGGGAATTGGATACATTCTTTCAATACATTTTCAATTGTTGATCCAAAAATAATTGATACAGGTCAATGAAGATCAAAAAATGTGAAGGAAGTTTATTTAGAATAATTTCAATATAATTTATTCCCAGGAAAATAAAATATGATTTTGTGGATTCTACAAACATGAAAAATTAACAATAATGAAAGAAAACAACAGTCATCGAGCAAAACAACCTAGTTGGGGTACTTACTTGACATTTTGATGTTGCTTGGCATCTTCCACAACGTGTTTGAGTCCTGGTTCCTGTTCTTTATTTTTTCCATTCTTTTGAAATTTATTGTTTTCTTTTATCCCTATTAGCCTGTTTGCAAACCTGCAAGTTAAGAACAGAAAAATATCAAAAATATTGTAATAACTAGTAAATGACCAGTTCAAATGAAAGATAAAACTTAATTATAATCAGAATGTGCAAAAAATTTATCAGAAAACTAAATCAACTATTAGGAATAGTTTTCAGGAACAACATAAATCAGTTAAAAATAGTTGTGCTTCCTCTACACAGCTTACTGAACGTGTACAAATCAGTTCGATAAATTACAAGAAAACTAACTCTATAACAGCATATGATTCATTCCAAAACTTTGCTTTCCAACCTTTAGCTCACAAAAAGAGATTGAATCGCTACTCTACACCATTTATATAGTGAGAAAATAAAGAAGTAAAGAACTAGGTGGCTTACTGAGCTCCTTCTTGTACAACACAATTGGGGTCTTCCTTGACCTCACTACCAATCTGTTGCCAGCCATCATCTATTATAAGGAATCGTGGAGGTGCACCTCCCTGAGATAAGCTGCAAGAACAAATTAAGGTCGGCAATTGTATCCCATTCACCACAACCTTCTCATCTTATTTGTTATTTCCAGAGGAATTAAAGAACCAGGTTTTACCTCTTAAGGCCTTCTTCAACACCCTCAGCAGTAACTTCAGTGTAAAAAGCATCCCATGTGCACCAACCAAACCAGTCAAGGAATGATGGTAACTACAAGCAAGTACAAATGCAAAAACATAATTTAAGATTTTCCATCTTTGCTTCAATCCATTCAAACAATTCTAAACATAACAAAAGAAGAGACTCACCTTCTTCTTCTCGCGATGATGAAAAGTTTGCATGTGCTTTTCAACAGCTCTGTAACACGATAAAGATAGCAATATATTAGAGAAAGTGATACCAAAAGAATCAATGGTGCATAAGTTCAAAGTAAGACAAAGAACTTGGGAAACGATATCTGAAGATAATACATATATTTCTAAGACCTTAAACCTTTGTAAGATGCCATATTTGGCAAGATATGAAGAGGGAGGAGTTCGAGGATATGATGATTCCCAAGGAAAAACAAGGACTTACTTCACAGCCTGGTTGATGACTTCAAAAGGATTTGTCCCAGCATGCATGTAAACAAGGTAAAGTCCCTGGTTGGTTTCAACAGCATTATCTCCTGAAACAATATTAGGCCACAAAGAAAACATGGTCATTTATGTTCTTTTGAACACATTTTTTTCTAATTTCAACCCCACAAATTTAAAAACTACATTAATTCACACATTTTAAGATGTGAACAATCGATTTCTCCATGTTGGAGGTATTTTCCTGAGCAGCAAGCCCACCTTAATATATTAGAACATTGGTCTCTTTTTATATGATGAACCTCTCTGGGCTGGCCTAATGGAGCATACAGCCTAAATATAATTGGTAAATCAGGAAGCATGTAGCCTACAGGGCCAAATCACGTCCATGCATGTAGCAACCGCAAATACATTTGGATTCCATGTTTTACTCACCACTGTCGAGGCATATCTCCAGCTCATTTTTCTCATTGCCTTGTAAAACAGCACGGAACTGGCCTTCAAGGAGGGGCAGAAACACAGTATAGATGGTCGGGGCATCTTCACGCTCGCCTTGAGTCGTGTCTTTGCTCTCGATGAGTATGAACTGGGTCTCAAATGGGATGTCCTTCCCACAGGTTCCCATTCTCTGGGTCATCCACCAAAGCTTGAAACGAAATAAACACATGAAGCGGACACCCCTGTTACAGAAGTAGATTATAAAACTATGACACCTTCTTCCCACTTTTTTCATATTTTAACAAATCTTGTGATTAGATTGAGTTAACCAACAAATTACTTCCAGCTAGTCATTGAATAATGGAAAGGTGTGTACGATATGAGTATAATATCTCAGCGAATCACAACATATTTGAGAATAGTTTAATCCTTACTCCAAGACACCAACAGGGAAGACATGCAAGCTTTTGCTATTTGAAGCTGTAGCACCCATGAATGCACCAGCAACAAGCCCCACCCCTGATCCATGGGTCAGCACAATGTTGTCGGGGACTCCAGTGAGTATGGTTTTCCCATGAACCACGAGGTTCCCATCACTGATAGTGATGTTCGGTGTAACAGTCATCTTTTCACGCTCTACTATTACCTGATAATTAACTGCATGGACAGCAAAATAAAAGGCACAACTTAGAAATCAACAGGAACCATGTTCTAGATCAGATCACAAATGACATCGAAAATTCGTTAAAAGTAAAATTTAGTTTCACAATTCAATCAATTTAAACTTCTGAAAAATTGGAGGATAAAATCCGTGTCCATGGTTAAAAAGCGGACTTGTGTATAGTATCAGAAAGGAAAACAAACTTGATTTATCGAATATTTAATACAAACTATCAACAAATCATTTTTCAGCGTGGCATCTGTGCTGATTTGATACTGGTGGTGATAGCAGTAGTGTACTAAATAAAATAGGAAAAAAAAAAAAAAAAGACCAATAGAGAACAGCTCTTTAAAGTAATTGATGAAGAGATCAAAAAGTTTATGGTCAAAAATAAAATAACTGAAAAGGTGTATAAAGCCATCTTCACGAAAATGATTGGACACAAACGCAAAAATTAGTAATTGAAATTCCAATGTAAACTAAGCATCAGATACAACGCATGAGTCTTAAAAGAATGACAAATTCTAGATATACGAGTCTCATGTTGCTTCAAGAGAAAAACTTTGGCACTTGTTGAATAATTTTATATTTGTGAAGTTAACAAAGTTTTTCCAAGAACTCTTCGGAGGTGAATTTTTTGGATATGATCAACTAAAAATCTCAAGTTTCCATGAGCTGAGAATACTCATAGGCAAAATTGTCAAAGAACCAGAGAGGCGGAAAAAAAAAAAATAATAATAAAATAGAGAAGCAGATCATATTCATATAGCCCCAGAGGTCACAGAATGGACACTTAAAACTGATGGAAGCTAGCTGCAAATGTGAAGATCTGACAGTATATTTGTCCCGGAATTAATTCCAGCCACCAATCTTTAAAGTACCCTAATTTAAACTATGTAGTAATTCATCTTAGATTAACTTCTCAGAGGCACTCATCAAGAAAATTGACGCAACGTTGATTCAGAGGTACTAAACAGAACTGAAAGTACGGCCAACTTGCAAAAGAATATTTGATATCTTAATCTCAAAAATTTTATGGAAAGGGGAAATCCTAAGCAAACAATGCAACTATATGGAAAAAATTCAAAAAAAAAAAAACTTTCAAATCACCTCTAGGACGTTGCAAATTCTTCTGAAAAACCGAAGCCCGAACTGAAGTTCGATTTGCAGGAAATATACAAGCTCGACGTAGGTTCAAAATCTTCGGATAAAATAATACAGAAACTGAATACCAGTACGCAGGAAAAACGAAAGCTCGGCGTACTATCATTTTCAAAGAATTATCACCAAATTTTTGAAAATCTGGGAAAGCAGAAAATACCTTAATTCTCGAATCGCCTTTTTATAAAGCTAAACAACTATAATTACACTTCAAAGAATAAAAAAACTCTCCCAAGTTCGTAAAAAAGCTTGACATGTACACTTCAATTCAAAGCTACGCGTCGAATTTAGCTTCAATCACAATCTCGCAAGACAAAGTAAATTTATAGAATTCACATTTCACGTAAACAAATCCTGTAGAAAATCCAGCAAAACTTACCTTTCTTAAATCTCTAGCCGCCTCAGAAATAGCACCAAAGCTCAACTCTCTCAAAATGGGGAATGACAGCTGAAGTGGATTCACAGGGAATGCAAACTTCTTGTGAGAGAAAGGAGAGTACTCAATCGAGTGTGGATTCCAGAGTAGAACCAGCTGGGTTTATATACTGTATTTGAGGAACAACTTTCCAATCAAAAGTTGGACACGTGTTAGATATTTAGCCATTTATTTAAGGGAGATATTACAATATTATATTGTTGTAATCCTTACGTTAAATGTCCCTCTGTCAACCAAACAGTTGGTTCCAGACTTCCAGTTTCACTGCTCAGAAAGGGCACTCTAAGATCGTCGGCTTATTTTGGTTGTTTTACTGCACATTCCATGGTTGATGGCTACCCAATTTTGACTGCTTATTTTCCTAAGATGAATTGGAATTTAGTTTTAATGCCTTCACTTCTTTAGAGGGCCGTTTAGTTGAAGTTGAGACCTCAACTTGTTCTGTTATGGGCCCTTGAATTGAGTAAAATTTGGGTTTCGATCAAAAGGTCAGGTCGAGCAAGATAATCTTCTTTTTAGCCGATCACTATTTCTCCATTCAAAGGTATTTGGCAGAAGGAGCGTCATCATAGGACAAACCAAACTTTTAGACAAATTATATTCCTTCGCAACTTAATTCGTTATTCACTTGGAAGGGCCCACTTCTCCAAATATTTCTAATCTTCTTTCTGTCCTTCTCATTTGTCAAACAATTAAGCTATTCTACCAAGTTATCGTTCACAGGTTTTTTACAGGTAATAAAAATATATATATAAATACGTGTCAGCGCCACAAGAAAATAAAAGGAAACCAAGGAAAGAAAATGGAGGGAACGCCAAAAAAAAAAATGAAGGTTTATATTTTTGGCCCCAAATCGCGACAGAGAAGGCCCGAATCCTTCTCCATGTTCCCTCTTCATTTTCGTAACAAAGAAGCCCTAAATCCCTCTCCATCTCCCTCTTCATTTTTGTGACCACGAAGCCCTAAATCCATCTCCATCTCCCTCTTCATTTTTGGCCCTAAATCGTGACCACGAAACCCTAAATACCTCACTTTCTCCGACCTCCGACGACCTACTAGCACACCAAATCGTGTAAATCTCCTCTCCTGTGTGAAAATCTTGTGCTCTTATGATTATCTCCATTCGACCCGACTTCTGTAAGGAGTGAACCCGTTGCCATCTCCTCTCTCACAGTCGTCGTGATTTGGTGTATGCAGCAGGTAGTTTAATCAAAAATAATTTCGGCTTGTGAAATGCTTCTAGTTGATTGAACGGAACTTTTTTTTATTAGTTGGTTGAATAAATGTTTGTTGTCGATTCCATCGTGGAATGGCAGGAAAAAATTCGGGTGTTTGTCATAGTTGAATACGAAAGTGGACGTTGGCGGAGTCAAATTCGAAGCCGATAATTGTTGGGTCATCTCTTGACTTCCACTTCCACCATACTTTGAATGATTACTTAGTAAGACGTGAAACAAGTACAAGAATCAAACTTAAAATACTAACCAATAAGAGTTCGGAATATGAAAATGTTGTCAGAGTTGAAAAATCTTCTTAAAGGATTGCAGCCTGCATAGTATCAAGATCAGTTGGCAAATTAGAATGATTCATTTTCGGTCTCCTTCCTTTGCGTGATGTAGGTGCAGCCTGCAGGTAAGGGAAATAATTTAACAGTTGGCAAATTATCAGCTAATAATCGTACATGCAATGAAAAACAAGGGAACTTACCTTCCCTTTGCGTGATCGTGACTCCAATGAGCTTTTCCTTCTTAGTTTCTTTGGGGCACCTTTCCTTTTGGAAGAAACTGGATCGCATATGCTCCCGCTCGCTGTACTTTGCGATGGAATTTGTGTAGTATGCTGTGGGACGAAATTACTTCCACTACTCGACCGTGTCAACAGCATATCACAACGTTGTGCTTTGATCCAATCCATTATCAGACGACTTTTTTCTTCATTATCGGCTGCAAGATCTACCACCTCAGCGAAAGACTGACACATATTATCGTACCTCACCTGCCCAAGAGTACTCACCATCCTATCGTAGTTCATTGCAACCCTAGTATATGAATTCACAACATCTTTCCTCCATCGTCGCAGTATATATCTCTCAGGTAGTACTGTGATGTCATAACGGATGAGGACTGCAATTGTATGCCTACAAATGATTCCTCGGAACTCAAACAAGTGGCAGCTACATAAAAATTCACAATTCTCTTTCTGCAATGAAACATAAACTATTTTTTCTTCCTTCCCTCACCAAGGACAACAATCTCATGTACCTCGTATGTCATCCTGAAACCCGTCTCGAAGGCAGATATGACGTCGCAATACATCTTTCTCGTGAATTAGGCTTGAACCTCTCTAAATTTTGCGATGGTGTAGACAAATTGGAATTACTTCTCTATTTCGAATGTTGTTGTGCATGGTAACATTTGCGAATATGACTTAAAATATGTCTGAAACTCTTTCTCAACCTTATTCCTCAATGCTCGTTCATATTGTTCAACTAACTGTTTTAGAGACATCTTCGAATGTACATACCCATCGAAGAACACATTTATACTCTCACTCCTTTGAGTTGTTGACATCTCAGCCCACATACTAGTATTCAAAAGCAAGGAACTCAATGACTCCTATTCTCGTATAATCCCGATAACCATTTGTTGTCATGCAATTCATACTTATCAATCATCATGTCCATCCTGCTTCAAATTCTTCAACATGTTGTGAATTATAAACTAACCCGTGTATAGCAGCAAAAATCCCACCCTTATTAATATGATAGCCAAACTTTTCTGGCAACTTTTCAAAATGTGCCAAAGACACCATCTATGTCGCATATTTGGAAAAATAGATCGAATTACATTTTGCATAGCTCTGCCTTGATCGGTTATTATTCCAATAGGAGCTTTACCATGCATGCACTTAAGCCAAGTGTTGAACAACCACACAAAAGTATATGTATCTTCGTTGGACACCAAACCACAACCAAGCAGTATTGATTGGCCATGATGATTGACGCCGATGAACAGGGCAAACGACATGTTGTATTTGTTAGTGAGGTATGTGGTGTCAAACGTGACCACATCGCCAAACTCTTGATATGCTTTTCTGCACCTGTTGTTCGCCCAGAATACATTTTTGAGCCACGATTCTTCGTCCAAATCTATACTGAAGAAAAATTCCAAGCATTGTGCTTGCATATTTGAGAAGTAAGATTGTATTGTTGCAGCATTCCTTCTCCAAGTCTTAACCGTTGCACTTGTTCGATATAGTTTCGACAATCATTTTCAATGCAAGTTATCTTTTCATACCCACCTACTTCAACAACTGTGGAGTTGTAGCTTTTATGCAGCGGAATTCCTGCCATATCATTCACTTCAAACTTTTGTTTTACATATGCACTCAGCTCTCGATTGCGTTGATACAACCTCGATTTTGTAGGACTTGTTTTATGATTGTGTTCGAGGATGAGTCTGTTAATTCTCCACGAGCCATTATTATCTGAAGATGCTGAGATCCTGGCCTTACAATTTGTCTGAATAGTCGGTTGGGGCTTTAAAAGCCGACTTTGACTATTTCTACTTTTTCCTTCACGGCTACAAGGTCACGAATCTCAATGCACCATCATCACCCCTTTTCGTATTCCTCTTCCTAACTGGAAAACCTACGCTATATGCATATTTTTTGTAGAACTCCTACATATCTTATTTACTGCTAAAAATCATACCCATTTTGGGCACGATCAGATCATCTTTACCTAACATTTGATCGTTTAACATGTTCATATTCTTCGTCACATTCTCATTCACGGATTCCACTAAACAATCATCAACCACGTGTTCCATACTTTAGTTTGCAGCGACACATGACAATAGTATATTCAGCAAATCATAACATAGTCTGATATTTACGAAATGACTGTAAACAGTTATTTTAGCTAAACAAATGACTTATACTCTTAACATTTGCACATTCAAAAGTTTCATTCAGATGACTTGCTTTAAGAATAAATTGTAGTATCATGCCAAGCTTCAGAAGCAGTCGCACTTGGTTTCTTGGACTAAATAGACAACATTTTCTTGGACTAACAACGAAAAAATAATTTTACAAAAGGACGCCTAAATAGCTGCTGGACAACATGTAAAATTACTTTAGATTTCAAAATTTGTAAATATACAACAGATGACTCACTCTATGTTGCCGAATTCGAAGTCACCAGAGAGATACAGGCTTCGGCGCAAATGTCATAGCCTCTTTGCCGGAGAAGACAATAGGGGCCAATTTCGAAATGTGTCTTTGGATTGTTGTAGCAAGGAGACTGTCGACGTTGTGGTACTAAAGAGACGACAGGTTGTAGTAGGCAAGAAAAAGTCGTATGTTTCCCCTCCATTTTCTTTCCTTGGTTTCCTTTTATTTTCTTGTGGTGCTGACACGTGTTTATATTTTTTTATTACTTGTAAAAAATCTGTGAACGATAACCTGGTAGAGTAGCTTAATTGTTTGTCAAAGAAGAACTGAGAATCTCAAATTGCCTTCTTTACGCGTTTTAGAGCTTGTTTGGAAATGTTTTTTTAGGTGAAAATGATCTTCTTTTTTTTTTTTTAATTACAAATGTGTGATTAAAAGATAAGAAAAAATTTTAATCATATAAAATTAGTGTAGAACTCTCTCTCTTAGCAATATGGACAGTGGGATCCTTCTACGTAGGGGTGGACCCAGCACTCAGCGAGTCCTGACGGCCGTGTGTGCTGCATCCGCCAGAACAAATTTTTTTTTTTTTCAATGAATACATTTTTTAGATGATATACCTCGTAATTTATTTTAGTTTCAAACATATCTTGTACCTCAATTGGTTAGAGCTCCTATATTCATATAGGAAGTCTTGGTTTTGATTCATTTCCCACTACTTTTTGTGAAAGATTTTTAATTCTTTAATTTTTACCAAAATTAAATAGGATAAGGAGAGAAGAATGGAAATCTTGACCTCTCCTTAGGTCATTAAGAACTTGACCATTGTGGCATTTACTAAATTTGAAATTAAACTAACCAAAACAATATATATTACATTTTAGCGGGAATTAATGCAATTCTAAAATTTGATTTCGTGCTCTTCCTTTGAATTATACAAAATTTGACAACAATATCATTTGGTGAATATTACTAATTATATATGTTCAGTTTGAACAAAATAATTGTTATATTTAAATTTTAGACCTTGTTTGATTCTTTTTTTTTTTAATTACATTTTTCTTTCTTCTTTCAATCGCACATTTTTCAATAAAATAATATTACATTCAAATTCAAAATTTTTTTTTATTTTTAACAATATATTCTCCATTAAATCACTATTCTAAAATACACTTTTTGCAAGGGCTCTTAATATTTTATTGTTGACAATGATCGATGATTCTCGACCGCTCATGCTGACTCAAAATTCTGGGTTCGTCACTGTTCACGTCGGTTACTCGTTGTGTCGAATTCTCACCGAGGAGTTGTCCATTTCTTAAAGCAGGTCGATTTTCGAAGAAACTACGTGCATCTGAGTAACGGGATTATAATAACGGGAATATGCCATCATTAGTTTAATAAGCAGGGCCCTAATCATATAATGATTATGTACTTAAAAAAAGGTTTAAACTACTAATTATTCTGTCCTAATGGATTATAATTACTCGGAAAAGGACTGGTCCAGGGCGGTTTGACCTTTCAGCCAGGGTCCAGCCATTAGGCTTTGACATAAAAAAATGTGTGGCTGAGTTTCAATTGCCTTTTCATGCCACAACAATTATTTGAGAAAATTTTATAATAGATCTCCGATGTATTGTTCAGATAACAAATTGGTCATCAACATTTCATATAAATGTACATCAGTCTTTGACGATGAAAATTGTTCAAATTTTCTTTAAAACGTAACGTGAAACATAGCTCACTTCAAATGAAGGAAGTTGTTGAGGATGGGAAAGAGTATGATGTTGGTTAGTCGACCCCTCCCGCTTATTGATTAAGGAGGACATATCTGTCTTGACCGTCACCACATCCTAACTCTAACTAGCCTACTTGAAAAGGTATCGGGATAAAAAGGACGGTTTATTCCTACGGTGCAGTAGATTGCTCCATATAAAGTAGTCACATGAAAATCAAGTGATGAGACAGCATATATTCAAACGATCTAAAGATCAACTTGCTACTCAAAAAATAAATCGATTAAAAAAGGTGCCAACTTTTCCAGTCATTTTCCTTGTCGAGGAGTGGGAGTGCTGCAACTTTTCCCAATTATTTGCCTTGTCGTACTGTGGGAGTTCATGGCAAGTTGGCAATGGTGGGAAATATGAAAAGTACTGCTTAATAAAGCAAATAGGACAAAAAATTAGACAAGTGGTAAACAATTTAAGGTCATGTTTGATTGTAAACTTTTTTAGGAAAAATGTCACATTTAAGGAAAATAAATTTCATTTTGACCGTTTGATTGTAACGTGGAAATGAAAATCGAATTTTTAGGTACAATCTTTAAACTGCATTTTCTTTGTTTTCATGAAAAACGAATTCTTATAGGTCTAGTGAGTTTTTAGTTTCCAACTAACATGAAATTGGAATTTCTTTCCACATTTACGTATCAAACAGACCCTAAAAAAATGTTTGATTTTATTTAGTGTTACGTGTCAAACATAGTCTCTACTTCTATGCTATTGTCTAGTTTTACAAGACAAGTTGGTCACAAAACGAGAATCTGCTGGGTCATTTTATTTTATGGACAATGTTTGCATCACAGCCAATTAATCAAACATAGTCTCTACTTCTATGCTATTGTCTAGTTCTACAAGACAAGTTGGTCACAAAACGAGAATCTGCTGGGTCATTTTATTTTATTGACAATGTTTGCATCACAGCCAATTAAGTAAATAGATCGTGCGGCTGGAATATTTTTATGTGGCCACGAGGTTGCCAGTCTTTTTCATCCGACAAACTATTTGGAATATAGCAGAATTAAAGATAACAAATGTTTTAGAATCTACATTATTATAATATTCCTATTCTTGCTCTATTGTGTTCCGATACGTTCATTTCATTTTCATTTTAGCATTTTAAGTGTTTTGTATTGAATAACACTGGCCGTAAAAATTAACTCTTTTTTCGTAATCTTATCAAGTGCAATCCAATATAACGTACCTAACATGTCATAAATGTCAAACTCAATCGCGAAAACGGAAGGTGGGGAAATTGGCCTCAAATGCAGGCTGTGCACAATTCTCATCTTCATCGTGGTCCATATTTTTGATGTTAACGTCCATATTTTTGATGTTAACTTTGTGCTTATTATTGGCTGCTAATCTTCTATAAGTCACAAATTGTTGTGTCTGACCAATGTTTTTGGACCTATCTTCATTTAATATGTCTGGACATTGAAATAGATAATCTTGCTTCAACAATGTCATGCCAAAAATTTGTAAAAATTGAAATTGCATCACGTGTGAATGATGTATACATACAAATAGAACAGGAAATGGGAAAACGAAATAGTAGAAGAAAGTTATATACACATCACCACCACCGGGTTGTTTAATTAGTCCATATTCTTGAGTTGTTTAATATCATCGCTCAAGATCGAGTAAAAGACTTACTATTTACACAATTGACGATGGTTGGTGCATTGTATTAAGTAGGACAAATCGTATAAGATACAAAATTTTAATTTTTTTTTTCATATCGAATCTTGTTCAATCTTCTTTGTCAAATATGACGGTTGAATAGAGTCATTATGCAACTAAAGTTGAGTTCGACTTAAGATCTTAAACAAGATGAGGAGATGGTCGTAGTGCATCCCCTATCTTGGTATTTAACTCCATAACTAAACTATACGGTGAAAGGGAAGCTAACTTGAAATATGATTTGGGATTTGGCATGCTTAAGAAGGGAGTGTAAGAATGATCGCTATTTGAAAAAAGCTCAACTGCACCTTTGTACGGCGTCCTTCGAAGTGAGGTCCAAACAGAATGGACTTGAGGGTAGATTTCTTATCCTGATTCTGAGTTATATAAGGAGAATTGTACATTTTCCATTAGTTATGTTGCAAAAAGTGGAGATGATACCGGATTAATCCAATATCAAATTGTTGGAGAAAATATAAGATTCTAGCCATAATATGAAGTAATTGATCACAAGAATAAAATAATAAAATAATTTGCAGAGAATGGAGAATTTATTATAATATAGAGAATGCAAAGATTATGTTTTTACAATGTTTCTAACTTCTTACTGAATGATAATCAATAATCAACTATATATAGGAAACAAATAAAGATCCAAAACTCTTATAGTAGAGTTATAGTTGAAATAAAATGTCAAAAACAGAGTCCAAAATGGAAAAATAGGCAAACAACATAATGGAGTATTCCTATAAAATATAAGGTTAAATAAAACCGTGATTATCTAAGAATAAAATACAATATTCTTCAAGAACATTGTATAGTTATATATAAAGATATACTTCATCGAGAGTAATAATACAAATTTTTTATGTAAAATAATTAGATATATTATTCTAGCACAATTGTAAAATTGTGTTTCTTCAAGGAAAAACAAACATATATAAAATCAAATCAGTAAAAATATATTTCATTGATGCCCATGGAGATAAATGACAGATTCAGACAATAAAAACTATCATAAACAAGATAAATAAGAAAGAAAAAGAAAGAGCATCTACTGCATTTGTCGCCAATTATGCACACAATGGAATTGTAACTTTATAATTAGTGGTGTCAAATCGGACGGGCTCAAAATAGACCTTATACTTATGACGTGTTATAAAACTAAGAGAAATGTGAAAAAAAAATACAAGAAAATTAATGGAATCAAAACTCAATTATATTGCTTGAACACGAATTACTATTTGAATAGTATATATATATATATCAATTATATTGCTTGAACACGAATTACTATTTGAATAGTATATATATATATATCAATTATATTGCTTGAACACGAATTACTAT
>CAIGRB010163442.1:0-28481 GCA_903798255.1 Fraxinus quadrangulata
ATTTATATTTTAATAATTGTACATTACGACGAAAGAGATTGAATATTATATGTTTAAAATATAATCCTAACATATAAATAAAGATAAAATAAATTAGGCGACAAATTGTACATTGTTGTAGCGACAAACTCTTTGTGTTGAGAAATAAATCTAACTACAAGTATAACGTGACACATAAACAAATATATATTGTCACAAAATAATTTGTGTAATAATTTTATATGTTGTAAAATAAAATACGCAACATATATAAATAATCAAGAAATAAATTAGGTAACTATACATTGTTGCGACAAACTCTCTGTATTGCGAAATAAATTTAATTACAAACACCACTTGTTACCTAATAAATTGTACTACAAGTTTAAAATCTTAAATATATTATGCAACATATCAAACACATTGTAAAACATATGTCGCGACAAACATGAGATGTTATGTGTTGTTGCAAAGTAGAATAGATAACAAGAGTTATAACTATAAAAGAATATTCACAACGAACATATTTCTCATAAAATCTTTATTGGAATAATTGTTGCAACAAACACATTGTCGTCGCGAAATTATTTTTGTAACAAAATCTCTATTTTTGTGACAACATTTTTTTGTCGCGAAATCACAATTTTGTTGTAGTGCGCTGACTTCTAGAATCAAAATTCTCCAACATCACACTTATCTCCTCATGTATAATGAACTCTGCGTAATTTATGATATATAGACCACAATCTTGCGTGCAGGAAGAAATGTGGATGTGTGAGTCAATTACCAACATCATAGAATGGTAAAAGAAAATTTCTTGAAAAAGATACTAAGGATTTCGCGGTAGGTGAGTGATCTTTGGGAAGATTTGTGATATTTTGGATTGTCTGATTTAGGGTTTTTGATTTCATTCGAAAATGAAGCTACGTAATTTGTGGTTCAGCTGAGATAAGGGCGGAATTATAGGGATTTTAGTCATTTTGGTCATTTATCGTGTCTTTTAATAGGCCCATATGTAATTTGTGTGTGAGTATCTTTTGTGTTTCATTTTCTACTTTGTAAAATGCAGTAAAAATTGAATAAAAGGTATAATGTGTTATATGAATTATTATAATAATATAGGTATTACATGTAATTTCCTCTAAAAAAAGGTATAATGTACTATATGAATTATTATAATAATATAGGTATTACATGTAATTTCATCTTTTGGGAATTTACTATGTATACAAATTACAAAATGACACACAAAGTTAGGCCTAGGTACGATCAATTTATTAAAATCAGCCCCAATTAGAAGAAAAGCAATTAGAATTAATTCCCATCATCCCCATTCATTAACAATAGATTTTATGGGTAGAAGGAAAACCAATTAGAATCCCAAACCAAACCCTAAATCTTATATTTCTTTAGTCGATTCCAAACAATACGCTACTGGTATTTCTGGCCAACCAATTCCCACCATCATCGAAGTCCTTGTCATCATGACGACTGGTATTTTCAGCTCTAATTTCAAGTACATTGTTTGCCTCACTCACTCGTGTATATTTTTTTTTTTTTTTGGGTAGTATTTATTTGATAAATATTCAGACAAAACTCGCAAGTATATGGGATCGTTGATAAGTAATAGATTATATGACTTTAGAGTATTATCCCATGAGAAATAATGTTTAATTTCAATGTTCCAGTTATTACCAAATTCAATTTAGTGTAAATAAAATAGATTAATTGTTGATTTTTTATACTAAATTGTATCGTGAAGCAATAAAATATGGACTTTATCAAATACGAGATGAATGTATTGGATATCAGAATCCACCTATTAATGTTAGTTTCAATTCATAACTTGTATGAAATAGTATTTTTCTAATGTTGATGACAATTGATAGTCCAATTTTATTCAATATTCTTTTCCAAAATATAACAAACATATATTTAACATAATCATATCATATTCCTAATCTGAATTCATATGAAAAACATTCATTAAATCATAAGATTATCACACGTGATTGCACACGCTATAAATATTATTCCTAATACATATTGCTCGTGTATTAAATATGTTGTGTTGTACCTATTGTTAATCTCCTCACACTATGAATAGGCAACTAATTATCTAAATGATGGCCAATCATTCAAACAACACAATGTATATGCATAAGTAATCAAAACCCCAATAAATAATTAAATTAACGAGTCTTGAATTGAAATTAACAATTAATAAGGTTCATTATTCATCAATATAAAAGAGAAATTATCCTAGCATATTTATAATTGAATTGCAAAAGAGAAATTGAATTGACATAACTGGAAAACAAGAAAAAAGAAAAAAGTAGGAGAAATCCACGTTCTTTACTCGAGTCTTGAAAATGAGTTATAAATTTGCGTTCTCCTTATGTCATTTGTCTTGATTTCCTCCCTAGACTTGTTATTCTCTTTCAAATTATGTAGAATTTGATGAAAATTGGATAGAATGGAGGTTGGGGACGTTCTAACCGTGATAATATATAGGATTCCCCAATATTGTTTCCATGTAGAGTTATATCAAAATAATGAAACCAAAAATTTGGCCATCAGAATAGGCCATGGTACTGTGTCTCACGGCCACATGGAATGACCAGGTTTGGGACCTATTGACTCTGGAAACTCGATTGCGACCGCGAGGCACCAAAGGTGAACCTTGCGGCCGCATGGCTTACTCCAAGTATCAACTTTTGCAATTTAGTCTCTAAACTTTTTGCAACATTTTGTATCATTCGCTTGTGATTTTCGTCCCTTTAGCTTCCAATTACCTCCATTTAAGCTTGTAGAATCTTCGCTCTTCATTTTGTGTCCCGGTGCAACTACTGGAATGTTGCAATTTAGTCCCCACAATTTTAATTTTGCCATTCTTCTCTATTTTTAATTTGTTTTCTCCAATTCTTTATCAAATTATGAGTTTAAAGTGGAGAGTTTGTAACCTTCTTCTAGGGTTGAGGTTTAAATTGGGGAATTATTTCCTCAAAACCATTATTGGCATGCACTTAAAGTTAATATACTAAACTTCAATTTTGTTAGAGATTCAGCAGGTTTCATGTTTTTGGTTAATTTTTCCACCTTTATCAATTTCTGCATTGAAACATCATCTGCAAAATGTCAATGTTATTGATACAGGCATAGGTTCGATGGCGGAGCTTTATGATAATTTGCTGTTAAAAGTATAACCATTTCAGCTATTAAAACATGCTACTTTTTACTTTCTATGTTCAGAACACTTGTTTGGTAAAGCTTTGCCAAACAAGCTTTACCAAACTATTATTTGCTGGAAAAAACTATATGTTCGTTCTTCTCCTCAGGTAGTTATCACTTACCTATATTGCAATGGTTCTTGACCCAAGATGCAAGTTAGAACTTCCTAAAGTCGAGTTTGAACTTATTTACAATGTAGAAATTGCAAAAATGTTGTTAAAAGAGACACTCCACGGGTTGTACGCATGCTATCAAGAAATGGCGGCTCCAGTCACTCAATCATCAACTTCATCAAAGGAGACTACTAAAAGTAGTAGTTCAAGTCCTTCACAACCAGCTTTAGGTCTTTCTAAACACATTCTTTCTATTTTTAAAGCTAAACTTATGCAAAACATACAATATGAGAAAAATGATTTGGTGATTATTTGTTTTACCGTTGTAAAGATTTGCAATCCCAATTTTGATATATTATCATGGTGGAAATTGAATGCGCACAAGTATAAAATTGCCTTCAAATTGTCAAAGATATATTAGTAATTCAAATATCCACTGTTGTTTCGAAGTCAGCATTTTTCATGAGCGGTAGGATTCTTGATTCCTTTAAGAGTTCATTGGGTGCAAAAATGGTTGAGACCGTAATATACATGAAGAATTGGTTGCATAGCAGTAAGGAGCCTATAATGCTTCGTCAATATTTGGATGAGGTAGAGACATTGGATGACTCGAAAAAAGCTATAAAATGTGACATTTATTTTCTATTATCAATTTTGATATTTCTATGCATATTGATTTTTAATTGCTCGTCCATATCATTAATAAAAACTAATGAATATTTTTTTATATTATACGAAAGTCGAATTATGTGTTACAATATGGGATATTGATCCAATTATTATCAAATGAGCGGTTAGAACGCAATTTTTATACTTATGTTCTTATTCTGATATTGTTGTTTGTAAAAGTTTGAGTAGAGAAAGTCATTAGCATGTTTCTAGATGCTAACTTGCTTTTTTTTTTTTTTTTTTTTTTTGGCCTTTTTGTTTGTATTTTGAATTTCAGACAATATAAATGTAATTTAATATTATTAGTTCTCGTTTAAAAACTTATATGTTAACTTGTTTTAATATATTACTATAATAGTTGTTTGCTTTGGTTTGGTTTGGTTTGGTTTGAAAAATAAAAAGTTCTGTTTGGTTTGAAAAACAAAAAGTTTTATTTGGTTTGGGAAAAATTCAAATCGTGTGAAATGATTTTAATTGAAAATATGGCACAAACCGTTCAAATCAAATCTCGTTCACCCCTAACATAAGTAGTATGCGGCAAATTACGACATTTTCGTTAAGCAAGAAGCAAAATCTTCAACATCCCCTAACCCCTCTCCTGCCATTGAGTACATCTCGACTCGAACCAAGCTCTCCACCATATGGACAACAAAGTGCAACGAACATTGTTGAGACAACCTCGAAACCCCAAATGTACCATCCTCGACAGAAGTGGATATGAACAATGGCGAAACAAGTGATTGACGAATGAGACGTTGACGTTATGGCTAGGTACCATGAAGAGCGAATTTCCGTTTGATTGAATTTTTTTCTTTTTCGAATGAGAAATGACGTTTAGGACTTCTCAATCATTTGAATACATTTTTAGCAAGAGTTGTGCTCGCTAGTTGCATTAGGGTACTACGTACATTGTCAAAATAAATAAATAAACATTCACCTAAAGTATGTTTATATCAGACATTTTTCTACTCAAATCTATAAAAACAAAGTCCACCACAATTTCCTCTATTTATTAACATGTAATTAATTATTTTCTTTTTAATTTTTTTAAAATTAGCAAAAAAACATTTATTAAGCCCCTGGCCACTTTTTTTCAAAAACAATGTTTTGAATAATAATTTTTAGGAGAATATGTGGTTAAAAAGTAAGAATTTTTTTTGAATTTTCTAGTGTATATATGTGTGAATGAAGATGAACATGAAAAAAAAATTCAAATAATTGTTATCATACAGGGCTAAAGTGTAATCAAATTTTCGTGCAACCTATGGCCTGTGTATACTAGATATAACCCATAACCCAAGTCCTGAACCAATTACGTTCAGTCCGATTCTATTCAATTTTATCCTTTTTATAGACTCAAAACATTTATACAATCGAAAAAAAAAATAAATGAAGATCAAGTTGAATTATGTCCACTCTAGTAAACCATTAATCATACTCACAGATATGACGTCCTAAAAGATTCTTAACACCGCGACTGAACTTTTCAAAAAGAGCACGTAAAGCATTCTTAGTTCCCCCAATTACTTCGTGAAACGAAATACAATGGTAGTGACTAAAATTTAATAAAATTTCATATGTATCACAAAATTTCATTTCACTTTAAATTGGTAACTCAACTTAAATTTTGTTCCGAGTTGGCCACTCCGTCCCTATCGTTCATCTGACTAACAGAAAATGTGCGATAACAGCCTATACTCAACTACACTACCCCCAACAAATTTTCCATTAGTCAACTGACAAACATGGATAGAATTATCAAACCGTAACAAATATTTAAGTTCGATGACTAACTTGAAGCAAAATGAATTTCGGTGACTTGGATAAAAGATCAACGAACCAATGATGTGTTTCCCACAACTCCGAAAGAGAATCAAAGGGATACAACAATGACTTGACAGATCTCAAAATACTTGTTCCCAATGTTTTGTACAGGCAAAAGAATAAGATAAGCACCAAAAACCCTAGCCTATCCCTTCAAGATCAGAAGAATTTCAGTCCATAAAAAAAAAAGTCACTATTTTCCCCACAACTCAAAAGGGAAATAATAAGCTCAGCTATTCACCTCCATCATCAATTAAACCTGACAAAGAAACATATCCTCCTACTGTTTGTAGCACACAAACTTGCCAAAACAAGAACAAACAAGTCCTGTTAACTACGAAGTGAATCGAGCACAGCAATAGGCACTTACCACGTTGCCACTCCAATTTCCATACCATCTCAAGCAAACATCACAAACGACTAGCATATTCTAATTTGCTTTGTAATTGCCAGTCTCGGTCAACAAATAATGTTGTCCGTCCATTCCCCAACCCAAACAATAGAGACCACCTCTCCAAATATCAAAAACCCCAAAAGACATCTATCTCCACTCCCGACAATTGCCACACCTCCAGCCGTCCTCCTGAGGCAACTGCTTGTCCCATGGAGAACAATGGCTATGAATGCATACACCGCATATTTGACAAGAAAGGTCTGGGAAAGGTTCACTGTGGGAACAAATCTTACATGGAATACGAAGATCAGCTTCAACAGATATCATAGGTTCTTCGTTATCATAAGATATCTCGAGAACTTCATTCTGGGGGAATGCAGATGAATTTTCCCAGTTTTCTATTGGGATTTCGGGTAATTCAGCACCATTTGAACCACCAGCATCTTCAGAGTCGAGCAATTCATTAAAAGAGAAATAGGTCTGAGGTTCAAACTCTGTATCATCGAAACCTAGACAATCATAATCCAGTGTTATAGCATCGTCAAATCCCCCATTGGAAACATCCCATTCAACAAGAGGGGAAAATGAATCTTCCACAGAGCTCATGGTATTTGCCTCAAAAGGAGTTGATGGTTGAACCTGAAAAGAATAGGTTGCCGAAGAACAATTTACATTGTTTTCCCGTGTTGTGTGTCTCCGAACAGGCAACTTTTCAGTTGAGTTGAAGACATTTACTTCTAGAGGAGAAGTTAAGCTATCAGTTGGCAAAGAACAATTAGCATCATTTTCCTGCTTAATATGCCTTCTGACTGGCAGTTTCCGAGGTCCAGGCTCAGATACAGTAGCATTAATCCATCCACGATCCACTTTCGACTTGTCCTCAGTAAGTTGTTCGACTCTAGAAAGAGAAACGAGGAGAGGATCATCTAATGGCACATGCACAGCTTCCTCTTTAGCTTGTGCAGGTATTACACTGGAATCAGAGTCCATTCTCGACATTTCCTGCTTTGGAACCTTCTTCATCATCCTCTTCTCCAATGCTGCCTTCTTTTCTGGAGGTAAGTACGGGCATACGGGTGATCTGAGCCTACGGCACTTGCAGCATTTGAATCCAACCACCTCAAAAATCTTGGACTCGTCCAATTCAACAGAATCAGCATGAAACCAATCTATTAATAGCCACAATGCCAAAACATTAGTTACTTACTTGCATAGCCACAACAATAAAAATAATAATAATAAACAAATGAATGAAGATCACGTATAAAATTCGTTAAAATAATCTTACGTTGGCATGTTTCGCAGCGTATGTACATTAGATCAGAATTATATGGCTGATTACAAAGACGGCAATCAGGTCTTGCCAAGTCCATATGTGGATTGCCTTTCAGAAGAATGTTCTTCAATCTGAAATCAATTCCATTGTCTTCACAGTTCTTCTTTTTCCATATCAGGCCCCAGGATAATTTTTTTCCTTTGTTTACAGATACAGAAGAATCAATTGATTTCACCTCAGGAACACGCTGCACAGTTCCAATTGATGCTGATAACCCATTATAGACTGCTTGCTTTCCATGTTTATTAGCAGTAGCTGTGTTCAGAATGTCTCGTCCTTGAAGGAGTAAAGGACTTCTGGGGGATGCATTACAGGTTTCTGTTCGAGTTAAAGCCCGAGTCTGGTAGCATTGCTTGCAATTTATCAAAAACTCAACTTCATCGTTCACGTGAATTGTTGAACTAGTAACACATTGCTCGTGACAGAGACCTGCTCAATAAAATTTTATTGATAACTGATGAATAATTTGATAGTACTGTCTAAGCAAGAGGAGACTCAACACTGCCACTAAAATTTTCAACGTAAAAGAATTCCCCAAATTGTTAATACGATCCCAACCAATTCACAAAAGGGATCATTAATGGTAGATGTAGGCATTTCTTTCTAAAACTTGAGTAAAAACTGAATATAATCATCCATTCATCTGGCAAACTATTATAAGAAGCAAATTCAGACATTATTAACTCTCTTACATATACCAAAGGAACGGTGCATCACTGACATGTAATAACTAAATGACAATTCACAATTAAGACAGATATTAGCGTTCTCCTAGATCTTTAACCAAAATATTATTTCAATAGATGATGAATCATCAAATGAGAGGCACACATGCCACACAGTTTTTGTGAGAAAATAGAGCACGATATACTCTTACCGATTTTTGTCAAAACTTCACTGCCCCTGGTTCCCCATTTCTTAAAAATTAATTTCAAGACTCCATACAATTCCAAAGATACACAGCAACAGAAAGCTAATAACAATTACATTACTGTGGAACCAAAAATTATGGTTCTGTACTTGTCTTTTGGAGGGGAGAAGGGACTGGTGTGTGATAAAGGGAAGGAAATAGTTTTGTCCAAGAGAACAAAATTGATAAGAACTTGAGAACACACATCACAAATAGAGGAACTCTGCAAATCAATTGTTGGCAACCTTTCAAGCATTCAGCAGGGGGGCAGATAAGTTGGAAGAGAACATCTTTTTCAAGACACTTAAGAGTTCTATATAATGCCATTATGTGCAAGTATACAAGTTCTTCGTAATGTCGTTGCTTGTAATACAAAATTTATTTGTGAATCCTAGAGATATATGCTAATTCTTCCCACAAGTATATATCAAAAATGCCCAACAGTAGATTAGAGATACGGATGCTGCATCTTCTCCATTGGTTATGTTTGCGCCACTAAATGGTGCTATAGAATAAAGTTTTAATTTACTCACAGAGAAACAATGAGGAAAGACACCCAATGACCTCTATTCTGAATTTCTAACATCCTGCCTCCAATTCATGTTAACTACCAAAACTAACATTTGATGCAAGGATGAAATTGAACACAATAGCTGAAACGATGGAATGACTCCATGGATACAACATGCACCATTAAAAACACTTTGAGAACAATAATATAACCATAACTATATAAGACAAACAGATGTAATGGAGAATAAAAGTGAGATACCAAAACAGAAGTTAATTTACAAATAGAAAAGATTATGAAGCAAAAATGGTTGTAATGGAACAAGATTATTATCCACAGTTGGAGATATAAACGAGAGATGATTTCCATATGGTAAACATCTAATCCTATTTTTCACCCAGTGTATTACACACTTCACTTTTTTCTGGTGCTCACTTTAGTTCCTCAGCATTCATTTAGAAGGGGGAAATTTGGAAATTCAGTAGTTTTCACTATGCTCCTCAAATTGGTTCAAGTATATAGGACGAAAATGCAAATTTCAAACTGTTACAGAACTAATAACAATTCAATAAAAGATGGTATTGCAATACCTTGACATGTACTGCACTTTACAGCATTCCTGAACATCACAAAAATTGAGAAATATTAATGAAAGAAAAGTTGTCGGGCAGAAACTGTAAAGGGAAAGACAGGAGAAACAAAATACCTAAACAAGACATTCTGATGACATGAAGAACAGTAAAAATTGTCCATATTATCTCGCTTCCATAACAGATAAGAAAATATATTTTTGCGGGAACCCATTAACTGTTTCCTCTGCAACTTGGACAACACATCCACTGGCTTGTCCTTCTCCACAGTTTCTTCATATTCTTTAATTAGATATAATGGAATCTGTGTCTCAGAAAACCAATATCTTTCCTTTCCATCATGGCTTTGCTCTATTTCTGTTATACTTTTCATCACCCGAGAAGGCAGATGCTTCTGACTCCCAAAAGCAACACAGTATCTAATTTCGCGTTCCATGTTTTTCTTACCACATATAAAAGCATTTCTAAAAGCAGAAGCTTCAGTTTCTGGACCTTTTCCATCAAAGGGAATCTGTTCCGGACGAACAAGATCGCTCCATCTGACATGAAAATCAAGGTATCTGACCTGATGCAAAAGCCAAAGTATCATTAAATTTCACCCGAGTGAATGCTGCCAGAATAAAGTAAAAGAACAGCACAAACATATAGTCAGGATACTAAAATTGAATGATAATGATGCACCTGAAGTGCAAGCTGTGCTGCATTTCTACACATCTCAACTGCTGACCGCCAGACAAGCTGCCTGCTTCTTTTTGGAGTCTCATATCCTTCGACATAATGAATACCAGGTATCTTTTTGGAACCACCTGTATGCCAGCATGTCAGTGAACTACTTTTAGATCCATCAAAATGGTACTTCTATAAAATAGTATATTGCAAACATCACAAAACAAAGGTATTATGCATTGAGTTTTTTCTACAGAATGCATTGAGTTTTTTCTACAGAACAATAAAAGCTGGGAGTGTCTATATTACCTTGCCGGGCTGCTTTTTTTACCATTGAACATGGGAGAATCCCTCTCTGGAATATTCGCTTTGATAGGGTTCCTCCTCGCCACCAAGTGAAGTCATTCGACAGGTCCTGACTATCAATAGAAACTTCAGCCGTAGCAGATGGCTTCCTGCCACGCCTCCCTGGTCTACGCTTCTGAGTAGATCCAGTAGCACTGGCTGCACTCTGAGATGCAGAAGATTCAGTTGAACCATCATCAACAAGCTTCACCCAATCTCCAGAAAGAGCAATAGTCCGTATATTCTCCTCAAGCTGCAACAGAAACACCGTCATGCAACCGAAAGTATATAAAGTCCAACAAACATAAAGAGTGTTATAAACAAACATTGGCTGTTTTTACTATCAGTGATTGGGTAAATGGCCAAGAGGGAAATCTCAACCCCGTGAAAGATCAAGATTAATATTTATAAAATACACATTTTCCCGCAACCCAGGTCCACCGTCCACGGGGAGCAAGAAAAGATAAACATGCATGTCGCATACACAAAACAGATACACATGAACACTGGACAGTCAAGTACTGTTCACATCATCAACCCATTGGTGCATTCACATATAGTGCCTATAAGACTTGACAGGCTGATCACATCAGAGAGTGTATGCACAGAGCATATAAAACTGCTGTAGCAAGAAGCTTACTTCAAGCATAAGGATCTTTACAGCATTGTAATTGGTAGCTTGTTCAATCTGTTTACGCCATCGCTTCCTGAAAGTGTCATTAAGGAAGGGACCAACTATTAGACCGCCAAAACTCTCCTCCATGAACAAAACATATGCTGAAATGCCAGGAAGACTCCCTTCCCCATTCTTTACAGAACGCAGTCCAGTAAGGGCTTTCGAAGCCCCTTTGGTTGCATTTGAAGCAGCTGCATTTAACAAACATCCTCTCTTGCTGGTCACCTGAGCCTTACAACAAAAGCACCAGCTACACCTTTCCCTAGGGACTTCCAGAAGCTTCTTCTCTGTAATTGGCCAGAAGAACCGCATAGCTGCTGATGAGAATGCTTTTACCTGGAGAGAAACACTGGCAGACATAACTTTTTTGTGGTTATCTAAAGAGCGAGACTCAGGGACCTGACTTTCTTCAGATGAAAGGACGGCCAAATTCGCAGCTGCGGATGCAGCAAATTCTCCGTGCAAATAATAATTAATGTATCCTTGCATCTTGAAGGATGAGCCCGTGTATAAGAAACTCTCTAATGAACTTCTACAAGATTCTGTATCAACTCTGAGTTTGTCGCAAGGAAGAGACACTTTAGAGTGGATAAGGGTACCACTGACAGGCTCCCGGCAGTTAATAATGCTGTGTGAAACAACTTCTGATATACTTGACGTGCTTTGTTGGCTTAACTCAAAACAATCTGCTGCCTGGCCAACCGAACCAGTAAATATAGCTGTTTCAGTCATTCTGGGTTTCAGTAGAGAATTGGACTGTTTTCTTGTGGTCACACTGTTCCCCTGCTGATCAAGTGGAAACTCTGTATCCATAAAGTTACCACTCGGCATGGGACCCTTAAGAGATGAAACAGCCAAGTTCCCTGAACTGATAGTTTCACAGCTACCAGTGTTCTCAACTTCAAAACTCTCAGGGACTAGCTTGTCCACCGAAGTAGCCAATTGGGTAGTACACACACTACTTTCTTTATGGTTTGCTAACTGAATATCCGTTTCAGATGTTCTATTTCGCGGTAAAATGTCCTCTGGCATTTCCCAATACTGCAAAATCCCCAGGCATATATTTGAATACATGGTAACATGCTCCACTTTAGAATGAAGGGCTTGGAGAACTCTAGGGATGTCATGTCTATGATAGTATTTGAGACAAACTTCTGAGTTAATTGAGGCCTTCAACCTGCAATTTCATTTGGTAACAAAAATCAAACTACATTATCAGAGATGAGCAACAACTTAATGTTACAGAATGAGAGAAAGAAAGAAACTTTGATGTTAATTAAGAGGTCAACACATGTATCATCTCACTTATCTTAGTTCTTAAATAAAGATTCTGAAGGTTGACAGAGGAGAAAGAATATAAGATAAGGCATTAGAAACATACACAAGTAAATGGTCACAAGTACCCACAAAGACTTGTTCATAACAGTCGACACCGAAATTTTCTCCTGCCCTTAGAGCTGTACCTCTCAAAATTTTAAGTCCTGTAGCATTTATTTTACACTCAGGACAAAACCATGGTCCTTCAGGCATATACATTTTGCAGAGTCCCAAACATCTTGAATGGTAAGACGATGGGCAACCATCACAACAAAGCAGCAATCCATCCATACCACAGAGACGGCATTCATCCCCATTACCATCCTGGTCAACAACAGACCTCTCAACTGGTCCACTTATTTCAGACCCCAAAGAACGAGAATTAAGAGACGGCTTTATCTCATGACACTCTGCAATGATTTGTATTGCATCTTTGTCCTTGCAGGCAGAAGTTTTAGAATATCTCGGATGAACTCTTCTCGGTCCACCTGCGGGGGCAACCATTATCCCTGTATCAGTGTCTATTCCCACTTCTAATTCTTCACGCATGTCAATTTCTAATCTTATCTCTTCAGAATCCAGAATATCATCACACAAAATTTGCAAAATCAATAGCTTCCTCCCAACAGATAAAGTATAATAATCTCTCTCCAGGGTATGTGCATAAAATCCTTTCCAGTCAGGTCCATCTGTATACCCCATAACCATTAAATAGTGGACCAAGTAAACTGGCCAAGTCAATGAATCAAGCAAACTCCAATCTATGCACCTGAGAGCAGAAAGGTCAAGAAAAATATATGAGCAATCTCGAAAAATGACTCGCACAAGAAAGAACATGAGTATGCAGTAAGTGCACCTCGATGGAACATTTTCAAGTGAGGGCATAATTAGCAGGAGAAAACTTCATGTAATGTGGATAAATAAAAATGTCATTTCAAGATTTTGTTTAGCATACAGGAATAACTTGTAATGATCAAACGATTGCGACAGTCCGACACCCAAGGATTTATGAGAAACAATGCAAACTACACTATCATAAACCTGAAATTCATACAAATTACTTCGTGTGTTATGTATTGAGAGAACGATTTTGCATTTTTCTCCTTACTCTACTCAAGTGCGATAGAAGCAAGCAAAAACAAGAAAAGAATAGCTCCGTCGAAGATACACGTCGACTTTCCTTAACAGCCAAATCAGCAATTGAAGTGTATACATTTACCAAACAAAATGGAAAGGAATTCTAACAGATCTAAGAAAGTACCTCAAGCACTTTGATGCAAGCTCTGAACCTTCAGATGAGAGCCTTTCAATATGGCGCTTCAAGGCAGACATTAAAGCAACATGAACAGAGTCCAACAAAGTGTTCGCAACAAAGCAATTGAGCGCCCCCACAAAATCATCCAATCCAAAAGGATACAGAAACAGTGGGACACTAAACGAACGCAGAACACTATATACAGAGAAAAGTTGTGAAACATACTCCTCTGGGACTCCAATGTGCCCAGAAGATAGAGGCAATTCTGGTGGAGGAACAACTGGTTCTTCCACCTCCAGACTATCATCCTGCTCCTGAGCATCCTCACATGAATCGCTTGATGAATCACCATCAGCATAAGTATTGCCTTCTTCTTGGACCACCTCCACTTCAATAGCACCAACCCCACCGTTTGTGGGCTCACTTAACAACAATGCTTCAACCTTATTATCAACAGTAGCATTTGCTGGCACATTTTTAAATTTAGAATTCTTTGCCTGTACATCTTTACTTAACAATAGCTCATCCAACTTCTTTTTCCTCTCCAACCATTCACCAATTATTTTGCTATCTTCAACCAAAAGCACCTTCAATTCACCGCTCTCTAAATCCTCACAATCACCATCCTCGTAATCTATCCTGTACAAACCAGAAACATAAGATGCGACTTTTCCCAAAAACACTCCACTGCCCTCAAATTCTTTCATTACATATCTACCAACTATTCTTTTCGACCTAGTCTCCACTATTTTCCTCCTACCGTCACCATCCACTGTTACATTCTCTACGTCCTTTATCTTCCTTTTTCTCCCCCGGCGCCTCTCCGATCCAACCACTGTAGACTCCATTATTTCAACACTAAATTTACCCCAAAATAAATCCAGCGCTTCTAGGGTTTCTCTTCCTTGGATGTGTTTGATATATCAGTTACAAGTAATCTCCTTCATCGCGCCTGTTTCAGTAGATTAACACAAATTTCAGGACCTTCTCAGATCGATATCACGTAATGAAAGAACGGAAATTAAGCAGCAAGTGATTCCACCCCAAAAAAAAATAATGCAAAGTTTGCGTTAATCTTTTAATATCAGATATGAAAAATATATATATAATAAGTCGAAGAAAATGCATATAAAATAAAATTTGGGAAAAATTCAAAATTCCGATTACCAAATTGATTCCGGTGCCGATACGAATCTGTTAACGGACAGCATCGGTTGCCATATACATAAACGTGAACAAAAATAAACTTATGGAAAAAAATCGAACGGTACCTTTTGAAGATACACTGATTGGAAACCTCGATTGAAGAATAATTTGAGAGAGCGAGAGAGTAGGCGAGTGATTGCCGTATGATGTGAGGCAAAAATAACCCTAGCCAGGGCACACTTCATGTATTCAGAATTTAATGGGGAAGATGGACTTGGAACCCTCTCGATAATAGGATTAATTATTTTTTTAACTCGTTGTGACTCGGATGAGTTCCGAGTCATGCCGTGCTTGTTGATTATCCTATCCCTAAAAACAATTTATCCTAATTGTATTCCAATGTATAAAGATAATAATAATAATATCTAGCCATATTTGCTGGTATTAAAATCAATTTTTTAATAAATTTTAATAAAAAATAATGAAATGTGTTGTTAAAAAATCGTGGATCGCATAAAATATACGGTTAAAACTAATTTTTAAGTTTCACTTGGGATCCGTTTGATTGTAAGAATGAAATTTGGGTGAAAAAAAATTAATTTCAGGAAATTGAATTACCTGGAACTTGTTTTACTAGAAATTATCAATTAATTGTGTTTGATTGGTATAATTTTTCAACTAAAAAATATTGAAATTTTAGATTTTTTGATATTTGTTTGGTTTTATTTTTCATGGAAATTGCCATTAAAGATATAGAATTTGTTACAATTTGTAATAAAATTTGTTTCTATTGCCAAAAAAATAAAAATAAATAAAAAATTTACCTAGAAAAAGCTTTTCCCACCAAAGTGGTGGGAAATTAAGAAAAATGACCAAAAAGGGGATTGGGTGGAAATAGTGATGTCAATAGGTCGAGCCGAACCGGCTCGACCCGTATAAGGACGAGCTCGGCTCATGCTCGTCACTAGCGGAGCTTGGGCTCGTTTGTAACGAGTCGAGCTTCGACTCGAATAGTTACTCTTGGTTCACGAGCCGAGCCGAGCTCGAGTCGTGAGCTCGCCTATTTTTTATTTTTTTTATTTATTTAAACTATACCTAGACCTAAACCTTTAAAAAAAAAATTTGACGAGCCGCTCGTGAAAAACGAGTCGAGCATGCGAGACAGCATGCCCGGCTCGGGCTCGGGCACAGGCTCATCTTTTTTACGAGCCGCTCGGCTCGGTTGCCACCTCTAGGTGGAAAATCATTTGCCAAGAAAATCTTATCCATCAAATAAGCAAAAGTGTGAAAAGTGGAAAACAAATTCCTAGTTCCATAGAAAAAAATATTATCAAACAGGGGCTTAAATAAAAATCAAGATTTTAATCTTCATCCGAGTGGCTAAGCAAATTTGTGAATAGGATATGATTTATATTGGAATTCATTTATGAATAGAAGCGGCCCCACTTCACACTTACATAGGTGACCTCCTATTAAGAGTATTCTACCATACTTCACTTGACTTAATCAAGATATAGGAATCATTAAAAAAGTATCTTAACATTTAATCATTCTGTAGAAAGTACTTTTAATATCATAGGAATGAGTTAGGAAATAATTTTCTAAGTGCTTCATTGAATCTTCATAACTTAGTTGTCCATTTGAACCAAGATCTTGGGATCTCCAGTCAACAAGGTAGGGTTACCATTACAAATATCCTTACGTAGAGGCTTTAATTTCATTCTTTTCGATATGCAATGTATTTGATCTCTAAGCAAACCTTTCGTAAGTGGATACACAATGTTCTCATTTGATTTCACATAATCTATGGAGATGATGCTATTAGAGATTAATTGTTTAATGGTATTATATATGCTACATATATGTCTAGACTTACCATTACACATGCTGCTTTGAGCCCTTTCAATAGCCGATTAACTATCACAATGTATATTAATCGCAGGTACCGGCTTAGGCCAACATAGAATATCTTCTAGAAAGTTACAAAGTCATTCTACTTCTTCTTCAGCTTTATCCAAAGCAATAAAATCAGATTCCATCGTTGATCGAGCTATATATATTTACTTTGTAGATTTTCATAATACAGCAGCTCCACCAATGATAAATACATAACTACTAGTAGACTTGAAATCCTTCACGTCGGATGTCCAATTTGCATCACAATATCCTTCCAATACCACAAGATATTTTGTGAAGTGTAATCTATATGTTAAGGTATATTTCAAGTACCTAAGAACCGTTGTTAAAGCCTTCCAATGATACTCCAATCGTACTTTCC
Organism: Fraxinus quadrangulata; assembly: GCA_903798255.1. Classification (NCBI taxonomy): domain Eukaryota; kingdom Viridiplantae; phylum Streptophyta; class Magnoliopsida; order Lamiales; family Oleaceae; genus Fraxinus; species Fraxinus quadrangulata. Next base: position 17,241 of record CAIGRB010163442.1, read on the forward strand.
TCAAATATTATACTTCTTCAATATACTCTCAATGTAATGAGATTGAAAAAGTATGATTTCTTTCGGTATTCTAGAGATCTTAATCCATGGTATCACATCAGCCACACCCATGTCTTTCATGACAAAATGCTTAGTTAGCATTCTCTTGATGTTTAGCAACATTTCATGATTATTGCCGATTATCAATATGTCGTCTACATAAAGACATACAATCATATAGGCATTTGATGTATGTTTTATAGATACACACTTATCACACTTGTTTATCTTAAATTCGCTTGACAACATCGTTTTGTCAAACTTTTGGTGCCATTGTTTAGGAGCTTGTTTCAATCCATATAAGGACTTAACGAGTTTACAAACCTTGTGTTTGTGATTAGGAGAGATGGACCCTTCAGATTGTTCTACGTATATCTCCTCTTCTAACTCACCATTCAAGAATGTAATTTTTACATCCTTTTGATGAATCTCAAAGTTGTGTATAGCTGAAACCGCAATTAACAACCTTATCGAAGTTATTCTAGTTACAGGTGAGTAGGTATCAAAGAAGTAAGTCCTTCTTTTTGTCTATATCCTTTGGCTACCAACCTAGCCTTGTCTTTGTCAATGGATCTATCCGGTTTAAGTTTCTTCTTAAAAATCTATTTACACACTAAAGGCTTATTTTTGGGAGGTAAATCAACCAACTCCCAAGTATGGTTTTGCATTATCGAATTTATCTCACTATTGGCTTCTTTCCAATGTGGTGCTTCCAGTGTAGACATGAATTCATTGAAAGTCTTTGGATCATTTTCTACCATATAGGTTAGAAAATCTCGGCCAAACGAAGTTGATATTCTTGCCCTTTTACTACACCTTGATTTTTTCACATGAAGTACCATTTGTAGTATCGTAAGTTCTTTTTTTTGAACTTGTAGTTTCATTTTCCTTACAATGAAACACATTTTCAAAGAAAGTTACATTTCTTGATTTAATTATGGTACCCTCATGTGCATCCTGAATTTCAGACTTGTGTACAAGAAAACGATATGTACTACTATTATTGGTGTATCTAATAAATATGCAATCAATCGTCTTGGGTTAAATTTTCACTTGCTTAAGTTTATGTACTTCAACCTTAGCCAAACACCTTAACACTTTCAAGTGTTGATACGACGGAGGATGACATTTCCATAGTTCATATGGAGTCTCTTCCATTTTCTTAAGGGGTATTCGACTAAAAAGACTATTTGCCATTAGAATAGCTTGCCCCCACAAGTTCTGCGGTAAGCTCGAACTTAGTAATATTGCATTCATCATCTATTCGAGAGTTCGATTTTTGCGCTCAGCACTGCCATTCGATTGAGGAAAGTAAGGTGCCGTTGTTTGATAAATAATTTCATGTTCGGAACAGAATTCTTCAAACGGTGCCATGTATTCACTTCCTCTATCACTACGAATATTCTTTATTCGTTTATCGAGTTGAGTTTCAACTTCAGCCTTATATAGTTTAAAGGCTTCCAAAGTTTCATCTTTACTTCTCAAAAGAAAGATATAAAAATATATTGTACGTCGATGAAAGTCACAAATTATTTCTTACCACCTTTAGTTTGAATATATTTCAAATCACAAATGTCGCTATGTATTAGCTCTAAAAGTGTAGTGTTACTTTGAATCGAGTGGAATGGTGTGTTTAGCCAGTTTTGTTTCAACACATACTTCGCATTTACGATTAGGATCGATCTTAAGCGCCGAAATTAAACTTTGATTCATATGTTTGCGCAAAGATGTATAATTCACATGTCCTAATCGACTATACCACAAACAAGACAACTCAAGCATATAAACGAAATTTAAAGTTTTATTCATAATACTTTGCCTTGGTACAATAGTAAAAATGTTCATTTTGAACATTCCATTACACATGTATCCATTTCCTACATACACCTCATTTTTAGTGAGTACAAATTTATCGGATACAAATACAACCTTAAAGCCATTTTTACTAAGTAAAGACCCAGACACTAAATTCTTCTGTATGTCCGGCACATGTAAAACGTTGTTGAGGATGAGTTATTTGTCCGATATCATCTTCAAAATGGTTTTGCCTTGTCCTTTACCTTGGAACTTGCAAAGTTCTCCATAAAAAGTTGTTCCTCATTCAGTTCTTGATAGTTTGAGAACATGGTCCTATCTGCACATACATGATGGGTGGCGCCGGTGTCAATCCAACATTTCCTCGAGTTTCCAACCACGTTGCACTTGGAAACAACTGCAGATAGACTCATTTATAGCATCCCTTCAGAAAGGGTGTCTTTCTCAATCATGTTGGCTTGAGCATTCTTCTTTAGTTTTTGACATTCGCTTGAACGATGTCCGGCTCCGTAGTTTGTAGCAATTTCCTTTGAACTTTTTGGCATTCTTGGAATTGTCTCTTCGCGGTACCTCACCTGAGAACTTTCGTTTCTTGTTGATAGTTTTTGTATCTGTTTCAACAAAATTGGCTCCAAGTTGGACAATAGACATTCTCTCAATTTTTCTATTATCCTTATCAATCCTCAACCAGATGATCAATTCTTCCAAGTTCATCTCCTTACATTTGTGCTTGAGATAGTTTTTAAAATCTCTTCACATAGGAGGGAGCTTTTCAATGATGGCAGCAACTTAGAAAGATTCACTCAATTTCATCTTCTCAGAATGAATGTCATGTAGTAGAACTTGAAGTTCTTGTACTTGACTTATCACCTTTTTGGAATCCACCATCTTGCAATCCAGAAATTTACCGACTATGAACTTCTTTGTTCCGGCGTCCTCAGTCTTATACTTCTTTTTCAAAGAATCTCATAGATCCTTGGCCGAATCCTTCGAACTATACACTCCATAAAGTATATCGTCCAATTCATTAAGTACGTAGTTCTTACACAGAAAGTCCGAGTGCTTCAATGCATCCAACGCAATAATCGATTCACGGTTATTGTCTCCTTCTTGTACCGCCGTGCAGTTTCCTTCAGAAACTTTGTCAAGTTTAGTGTGGTAAAATAGAACAACATCTTTTGTTGCCATCTCTTGAAGTCCACACCTCCAAACTTTTCAGATTTTTCCCCATGTAGGATCGTAGTATTTTGAAGTGGTATAGCCAATGGCGGAACCACATTGTTAGAACCATTTTGACTCGAAGTAGCCTCAATGGTGGCCATTTCTGTTACACAAACAGAAGTTTAACGCAAATAAATCAAAAGAATGGAATATCACACGAATGTGTATTTCAAAAGATAAAAAGAAAAGATAACAAAAACCACAGACACAAGAAAAGATATCACGCGGGCTAAATATAAGTGCGGGTGAAATGGTTGTTGTATATCGAACAAACCAAAACCAAAGGTTAATCCGCAGGAGCGTGATTAAACATTATAAAGAAAAGTGATTTGAAATGTAGTATGGAAAACTACAAACGAAATCAAAGATAAAAACTAAGAAGTGAAGAAGAAGAATTTGAGGCAAGTGATTTTCACTCTTTCCTTGAGACAAAATTGCCCCGCAATGGTGCTCACGATTTATGGCACTTGTCTCTCAAGATACAACGGATCCAACTTGTGGTAGAAGCACTTCAAACCACAAGTTACACCGAACTTTCGACGGAGTTTCTTTCTACAAATAAGAAAACGGGTTTTGATTATTTTGAAATGATTTGCAAGAGTTTTAATACAATACTCAATGCAAATATGATATGGGATGCAAAATGGACGTTCAAGAGATCCTATATATAGAGGATGAGGAGTTGTGAATGAATGCCGCGCCCCAAGCTAAGCAACACTTGCCAAAGATTCGCACAATTCACTTGTCGCTAGCCTATCATCATCGTTTAGCTCGAGCGATAAAAAGAGAGACTTTCTCACTAGTTTGTCGCTGGACTGTCACTCGAGCGAGCTGGCATGTTGCTCGAGCGACAGTCCAACCATAAGCTAGCAACAGTGTTAGTCATTTTCCAGACAGTTCCCTCTATTTTTTCTTCCAAGTTTGGACCGCAATTTCTCATTCATTCGAAATTGGTTTTGAGATTACAAATATACCACGACGATCTAATCGACGAGTAGAACAAAGCTGGTCTATTTATCTTTGTAATTTGACCATCGAATCAAGTCCGAATATTTGACCGAAGTTGACACGAAAATCATTATTTCCAAGTTTTTGATTTTGACACTTAACCAAAATTTCAATCTTCTAAATCAATTTCCAACGTGGACAACTCAGCAAATTCAATACATCGTTTTAGGACAACCTAATCAAATCAAATGACTAAAGATCGAATATATTCAACCCCTATTTGACCGCCATTGTTTGTAAGGAGTAAGTTTTTGAATAGTAATTTTTTTAGAGAATATATGGTTAAAAAGCAAGAAAAAAGTTTTGAGTTTACAAGAAAAATATTTTATTGTAAAAATATGTAGTTGAAAATGAGTATAAGAAAAAAAAATATTTGAAAGAATAGTTACCAAACAAGGGCTCAACTTTTACAATTCGATGGTTGATCTTTGTCATTCACAGCCTAGTTGTATCTACGTCATTCATTTAATTTTTAGCTAGCGCCAGCATTATATATAAAAAAAAACATGTTTTAAAATTTACTATTAATGTTAATTACCATATGAATAAATGGATCGCACGTCTTTTGTCGTGTATAATAATTAGTGTTCTAAATATGATACCTTTGTTAGACGACGCCTAGAAGGCACAAGATGTGGCANCCATATTTTTCATTATTATAATTATTATTATTATTATTATTATTTTTATTAATTTCTTTTAAACACTACATAAAATTTTCAACTCAAGAGGAAATTGAATTGAAAGGCCCAAAAATTATTAACAATTATAAAGTTTTCAACTTTTAAGCTAATAGATTAAAAGATCCAAGTTGCTTACCCACTTATTGATTCACTAATTTATAAAGGGCATATCCAATAATTTTGTTGTAAACTTTCGATGTGGGATAAGAATTCATTTGTTTTGGTTGTACGGCATTGTACATTTGGTTTAACTAAAGTACGTAATATTTTTAATTTGGCTGCAGTGTATCGTACATTTGTTTTGGATGTAGTGCATTGTACTATTATATAAATAGTTATTTATATTTTATTACGTTAATTAATCACTTTCCTATCTTTTACTAAATAATAAAAATTAAAAGAATAATTCTTGTTGTACACTTTTGTGTACAACAAGTTTGACACTCCCCTCACATGAGGGGAGTGGCTTACACTCAAATAAAATAATATGTCCCCCTATAGTAAAGGGACAGTGGGCCCGTGTCATGCTTGATGTACATTTTGAGTGTACATCAAACATGACCCAAATTAAAAACTCTCCAAATATTTCAATTAGCACAATTATAATATATCTTGTTTATTGTTCGAAAATACATTTTTTTGTTAAATTCTTAAAATTGCACTTGGTGCTATAATTCATATGTGTTATTAAATATTTTTAAATTGATTAAAATTTTAAATTAATATTAAAATAAGAAAAAGCCTTTTTATACATTTTTACGTCTAAGAAATAGCTCCAGTATTTGTTATTGAAAGGTAGCTATTTTTTGTATACGTACAGACATTTGAATACAGAATATGGTGTAAATATCTATAAGAATTACTTAATAAATAAAATCACACACATAAATCGTTAAAAATTTACCTAGGACTTATTTGAGCCCTATTAAATTGAAAAAAAAAATACATTTTCAAATAGTAGGTTGAAGGAGAATGTGTTGTTAAAAAATAAGGAAAAATTTTATATTTACGTGTAATATTATTTTATTGAAAATGTGTAATTGAAAAGAATTGAGAGAAAATATGTATTTTGGGAAAAATGGAAATCAAACAATGTCCTAATTTTAAAATTTTAAAAAAGAACTAAGTTTTGAAGTCGGCTGAAAACATTAAATTTCACGTTGTTTAAATTGAAAAAAAAAATAAAGAAGTGATTTGGAATTTTAAACTAAAGACTAGACAAAAGAATTATTGAAAACGAAAAAGAAAAGGCTGTTGAAATGAAAAATAATAAATTGTAACGAGTCCATAGGATTAAAGAGTCAACTCGGTTACTCGGTCGAAACAAGGACCAATTTCGTTAGTTTTTCGTTAGCACTCAGCAGAGTACGATGAATTGGCGGGAAGGACTTCAATATTTTCATAGTCCAAAACATGGAATTATGTTATTTGTGTAATTAATAATCAACACTTGCCTTTATTGTCCTTTTCAAAATTTTAATTTTAATAGTTCTCGAAAGTGGATAAAACCTCGCGTCGTCTCCATAGAAGTTTCTTGAATCAGAATCATAATTTACCGCTTGTGTTTTAATTCTATGCCCCTGTTTGGCCCTCATTTTTTTATTACATTACATTATTTTTTTCTCTTCATTTCAACCATACATTTATCAAATAAAATAATATTACATACAAATCTAAATTCATTACTTTTCTACCACACATTCTCCTATCAATCACTATTCCAAAATTTTCAACACCCATTTTTAATGGATTTAAGGAAAAATGTATTTTAAAATAACGATTTCTTGAAAAATGTGAGGTTAAAAAATAAAATTATATATATATTATTTTATGAATATATTGTTGAAAATAAGGAAGAGAAAGATAAATGCATTTTCTAATTGAGCACAAAAATATGGGCTAACGTTGTTTTTCAAGTCGTTTTTAGTTTTTAATTTTGTAAAATGCTGAAAACGTGTTTGGTATGTTATCTTTGAAAATTTATTTTTCAAAAATAATGATAAATTTATAACATAAAACATAAAATGCATTTTTGTTGTTTTGAGTGTTTTTAGTAAAAATTTTGAAACGCTTGAAACGTGGAGACCAAATGTTTAAATAAAATTTATTTTAATTAAATTTAAAAATAAAATGTGAAAAAATAAAACATAAAATCTAACAAATAAAGATTTACAAATAAAAAATTAAATTAAAAAAGAAATTCTAAAAAGTAAAAAAATAAAAATATTGAAAATAAAATACTAAAATTATAAAAAATTCTAGAAAAATAAAGATTATGAAAAATAAAAAATAAAAATAGCTTAAACTCTTAATGATTATTTATATAAAAAAATTTTAAAAATATTTAAATGAACACAAATAAATTATTCTCAGTTCGCACTAGTAACTTTTATTTTCTATATTTTGTACTCAATTTTGAAGCGAGAAAAAATATTGTAAAATTCACCAACTTCATTATTTGATAATATATTAGCATAAAATTATTATATTTTCACTGAATAATTAGATTTCATGGAATAAAGTGTCATTAAATAATTTTTCAAAATTTCAAACCAAACTTATTCTCTAGTTTTTTGTTTTGAGAAATAATTTACTAAGATGACAATTCAAATGTGTTTTTAACAATCTTAAAGCAGAATCTTAAAACAAAAAAATTGAAAACTGAAATACAAACCAAACATGCCCTAAGGGCCCGTTTGATTGCAAATGCGAAAAATGGGTGGAAAGAAAATGTCTTACAGGGAATTAAATTGCTTAAAAAATATTTTACTGGGAATTGTAATTAATTGTGTTTGATTGGTATAATTTTTCAATTAAAAATGTTGAAAGTTTGGTTCCGTTTAACTTCATTTTTTATGGAAATTGTTCATTAAAGTGATAATTTTTTGTATCATTGGGTCTAGAATTTATTTTTAAAAAAATGGAAAAAAAGTTATCATACCGACTACCATTCGTTTGACTTTGTTTTGTATGAAAATTGTCAATAAAAATAATAATTTTTTTACCATTGTGTTTAGAATTTTTTCCAATTGAAAAAAAAAAAAAAACCTGTAAAATCAAAACCCACCAAAACAACAAGAAAACATTTTCCTCAAAAATGTGGAAAACAAGGAAAAGTGGAAAATATTTTTCGGATAAAATTTTACCTATCAAACACTACAAAAGTTGAAAAATGGAAAAAATCTGTGGAAAATCTTGTGTATCAAACGGGCCTAGGTGTTTAGCTATACACATTATTTTGAAGCTTTTGAAATTAAATCCATGCTCAATAGAATTTGACATAGTTCCAACAAAAAGTTATTTGTTGGGTCATTCTATTTTCGCTCAAGATTTTCGTAAATGGACATTATATTTACAAGGAGATCTATCGGTGTACAAGGGTTGATTTACCACGTGTTGTTTGTAAAGCCTCGAGCACAATGCGTAAAATTACTCAATAAAAGAATTCAAGTGACTTAAAATAGTTAAGGTATAACTGTAACCCAATCAAATAATGGAAAGTTTTTGCTTGGTGGAAATGTGAAAGTAGAAAAGCAAATTTTTGAAAGATTTTATGATGCGAGATTATTATTAGACAATGGAACGAACCTACTACTATTGAAGTTGGAAGTATTGTTCGTGGAGTTTTCTATTTAAAGCTCCATTTAATTTCAAACAATGAACACGTGTATAATAACTTTGTTGTTGCTTCATTCGATTGAATTGGTCTTTCAGAATAGATCTTCCGATATTTGGTCAATAAATACTTTTACAATTAACTTTATTAGTTGGATCTCAAATGAACAAGGTGACAATTTTCATTTATTTAAGAATTTGTCCTTCCTAATGACACATTAACAAATTTAATAGTTGAGATGTTTAATATTATCAACACTGATTATAATTCAATCATGCCGGTATATTATCAAATCTTGGTTTTATACTTATAAGCTATTCATTCCATAATACTGATTACTATCCCAAAATAAATAAAAAAGTATTTCCCCTCTTTGATTTCTTCCTCTTGTAAGAATTTGCGAAAAAAATGAAATCAACATTAATTAGTAAATAAATCGTGCATGTTATTTTCAAAATAGTAATTAGCACATAACGTCCACACATTTCATTGTTATTGTGAAAAACGTCAATACCTTTCATTTTTTGACATTTTCACCCTTATTTCCACCATTCATTGCTCAAAATGTTGTTTTTATCTATTTTCTCAATTAAAATTTATAAAATGATGAAAATACCATTCTATTTAAATAAAACAAAAGAAAAAAGAAAAAAATTAATTACAAATATAGTCCCAACTTTTTTGAAAAGAGCAAATGAGTCTCAAATAAATTATTAAAAGAATAATTAGTACATAATATCCATATATTTCACCTTTATTGCGAAAAAGTCCGCACCTTTCATTTTTTGACATTTTCACCCTTAATTAAATATTTGATTGTGCAAATTATCATTTCCATCCATTTTCATCAAATTTCTCAATAAAAAACTGTGAAATAATGAATATACCTTCATATTTAAATAAAAAATATGTTGCGAGTGATTATAAGCAATTATAAGCAAATATGTGAATATAATTAATAGTTGTGACTCTATAAAATGTGTGAATTGTTCACAAGGCCCTTATAGGTGTTGTGTTGGCAGCACCTGTATGGTGCCTTTTTTCGGTGTTTTTTGACAAAAATGAATAAAAATTTGCCAAGTGTTTATATGTAAAAGTTCTGTGAAAAATTTTATGTACGTCTAGCATAGCTCATTATAATTTGTGTTTTGCCAAAACATGCACTTAATTTGCCCCTGTTTGAGCCACATTAAAATTTTCATTCTCATTTTCAACTACACATTTTTCAATAAAATAATATTTTTCATCACATCAATAATTTTCCTTCTTTTTCCACCACACATTCTCCATTAATCTACTATTTCAAAATAATGTGGCTCAAACACACCCAAATTATGTTACTTTCCTTAATATTTCTAACAGCTGTAAAATGCATTTTCTGGAAAATAAAAAGATCACTCGAGATGGGCCAAAGTTTTACATGTGATAGAGCCCATTTTTAAGGGAAATATCAATTTTAAGAAGGGAAAAATTCATTTATCCTACTTTTACTATATACTATTTCAAAAATAAGAAAATAACTTTCAAAATGATTTCGACGATCGTTCCGACGGGATACTCCGATTCGACAATGATTTCGACAATCGTTCCGACGACTATTTTACGGTCACAGTTCAAAAATTTTGTAGGTCACAATTAATTCGTTGGTCACAAATTTCAAAATTGGTTGGTCACAAATCAAAATTTATAGGTCATACAGTCACAAACTTCCAAATTAGTTGGTTACAGATTTTTTCACGGTCACAGATTATATAATTTTTAGGTCACATATAACAAAATGATTTATCACGAATTATATTTTTAGTCACAGATTACCGAATTATAAAGTCACAAAATTTATTTGAAGTCACGAATCAAAAAATTTATAAGTCACAATTTTTTTTTTCAGTCACAACTTCAATCAATTGTGAGTCACGGTTCGAATTTTAAGATCACAAATTATCAAATTTTAAGGCTTGAAGTTAAATAATTGGTCACATGTCAACTAATGGGTCACATACGACCACCACATCAACTTGTGACCATCATCACCCACTCACCGCGACCACCATAACAACAGCACCACCACCATGACATCAACACCAACACCAACACCAACAAATAGCCACCACCAGATCCAGTCAACTGCTAACAAAAATCAAGACAATCAACTCTTATCAAATCTCCAGGTACCAACAACCTCTCTCTACTGTCACCAGCACCACAACACCACCATCACCACTGTCAACACCTCCACCTACACCGCCACACAAAAATCGCAACCAAATCCACCATCATTGCTGCCACCACCTCACCACCACCACCTCACCATCACCGCCAGCAGCTCCACCACCACATCACCGCTGCATCCTGCTCCAACAACCACCCACCACCACCACCACCACCTCCAATCAAACATCGTCGCTTGCTAAAACCCACCACCTCTCCCAACACTACCACACCACACCACATCTACCACCCACCGCACCACAATCATCCTCCACCACCACACCACACATATCCACCACCCACCCAACGCACCGCGCACATCCTCCACCACCGCACTGCACACCTCCACGACACTACTCAAAGATTAAAAAAAAGGAAGAAGAATGTATTTGTAGCAGCGGAAGGGCGAAGCGGCTCCGTCGCAGCGGTGATTTGAAGAGCGTCGCTGCACCACCAGAACAATTGTGTTGCCATCACCGCGACCACCATCACCGCTCCAACAACAACAAACCAGATTCAGTGGCGACGACGGAGTTTTCATCGGAGAGAGGGCAAATTGGAGGAAATTTGGGGCGGGGTGGTGGAGGTGAGAGGCGGGGGCGACCGGTTGAAGAGAGAAGATGAAGACGGTTTCAATTAATTTTAGGGTTT